>JZLH01S0316642.1:7464-19448 GCA_001188425.1 Eucidaris tribuloides
GTCTGAGAAGTACTGAAAAACGACCACGGACGCCATACAGAGGTCGAAGCCTTCGGTCTAGACTAAGTGCAGCCATCGCATTCAACAAGCCCTGTCAACAAGATGGAAAAAATGAGCAAAAATAGAACGAAAAACGGGGGGGAAATGTGATAAGAAACACACTATTACCTTCTCTGTTTTACTATTCTCATACTGCGCTGTTGAAGGTAGCTGATTTAGGTGAACCTCTTGCAGAATTCCAGCCATTTTCAATTCGACTTCGACTTCACCACTGTTTTTAAATCTCGCTCCAATATTTTGATCTGCAGAGCAAAGGCCCTCAACCGTCGATATTGAGATAACCGGTATGGACTAATGTTTTACACTGGACTTCGTCCTTTCAAGGCCGATAAGTTTCGAATCTTGCGGCTGTAGCTGAAGTCTACCATAGGTAGCGTGTGTGGTGACGTCACACGAGCCACTGATGGTAAACAAAATATACGCGGCGAAGTTTCCAATTTGTAGTGATTTTCTGAATTAATTTCATATTAAAGACAAGAATTAACTGCTCTGCTTTTACAGCAGAGTTGTGCTACGTTATATTTTCTATTATTAAGGTCTGATATATGAGGAATATCTAATTAGTTTCCTCAGAATAAGATTTTTACGTACCGGCTGGGGGAACTTGCCTGCAGAAACATACATTTACATGTACGTGCATAGTCGCGAGAGTGGAAAAGGTCGCCGCTGGCAATTGCTAAAGGTCTATCATTCATAATCCGTATAAGAAGCAAAGTCATGCTAATAAGTTTATAAAAACAGCTTTTGTATTTGGTGAAAAAACACAAAGTTTTCATTTGAATTTCATTTTTGCATAGATTTTTCACAGGGACTACAGCGCATATCCCACCCGTCTTTTCAACTTGTCGTAAAAATAGTAGGCTTTACCCACAACTTGACATATTAGTCATGTCATCAGGTGCAGAAACACTTAATTAAGAGGGCAACTATTTGTGTAACCTTTATAATAGTGGGTTTAAATTATTTATCCAAATATTGTTATAACATATTATTATCATTATTATTAGGCAGGTAGTAATGTAGTACTTGTAGTAGAAGTAAGTAGTAGTAGTAGACAGTAGTCCGAAGTAGTAGTAGTAGTAGTAAAGTAGTAGTAGTAGTATCATTCTTCATCATTATTTATGATTCATCATTTATTTGCCTATGTGTTATGTAATATGTATCTTTTAATCCTATTTATTCATAACGGTATTTCCTTATTTACGATCTGTATTTACTATATCACATTATTTATTTGCACTAAATTATCATCTTTTTTATCTTCATTATTTACCATCATTTATGCATCATCGTCGTGCCATCAATCATTATTAGCACTATTTGTAATATAATTTTTATTTTTATAAGATACAACAATAATAATAATAACAATAATATAATAATATATAATAATTATAATAATATATATAATAATAATAATAATAATAATATTAATAATATAAAATATTAATATATGTTATTATTATTATTATTATTATGTATATATATATTATTTGTTATCTATTATTATTATTAGTGTTATTATTATTATATATATTATCATTTAATGAAAATAATAATAAATTTTATAATAATATCAATTTTATTATTAGTGCTATTAATGTTATATTATATTATTATTATTAATTATAATAATAAATATTATTATTATTGCATTACTATGAGTAAAGTAATATGTAGTAGTAGTAGCAGTATAGTAGTAGTGGAGTAGTAGAGTAGTAGTAGTAGTGTAGTAAATGTACTATTTACTAATTAATTAAATCCTTACTAGCGGACGCCGTGGAAATTCACGGGTCGCTAGCGGGTGAGGTTTATGTTGAATGGACATTCACTTTTTGGAGATTAAAATTGTAGATGTAATGCTGCCTCATTAAATGTGTATGATGGTCCGCTTGTGCAGTACATCTGGAATTTTTCTTAACTGGCAGATTTATATTTATTTGTTAATAAAATTAATTATTTATTTGATGGAGAATTTCGGGAAGTTTATTGTGGAGATACCATTTTTAATGAATTTGTATATTTGCTTTTAAAAAATCATTAAGGGAAAAAACATTTTTTTTAGATTTCCATTTCTGAAGTACCGCGTACCCTTGTCCCTTATAATTCTGGGCTCGTACCCAATGACTCAACCCGTCACCGGCCTGTACCGGTATATACTTACAACCCCAACCGCACAGGTCATATCCATATCCGTACCTGTGCCTGCTCATTTTGTATCCATTTACAGCTGGGCGTACCATACCCGTACTCACAAGTCCTATATCCGTAACCTCTTGTATCGTTCCTGGTACTGTTCGCCAAGATGGTCCGGTACCAATCCAGTATCCACGGATCATATCCTTACCTGTACCTCTCGCTCGTAAGCGTCTGGCCGTATCCCATACCCTCTCCTCTTTGTAACCTGTGGATAACCGTAGCCCATTTCCTTGTACCATACCTACGTCTCATATACTCTTAAAATGTAGGCTACATTTTTAAAAGATAAATACAGAGTATAAAAAAATTGTGCTCGAACCCATGGCTCTGTACCCGTACCAGCATATCCATACCCATATCCATACCACATACCCATACCATATCCATAACGCATAATCCATAACCCATACCGTCATATCCAATACCCATACCCATACCCATATCCATACCCATAGCATATCGTACCATAACCCATATCGCGGTAACTCCCATAATAAATACGCCATACCCATACCCGTACCTCATGCTTCCGTCTGCTCTGCATCCTGACCCGAACGGCCTGTTTGTAGTATTAATATTAATGAGAAACAATCGCATTATGGAAATCATTGATTTAACATAAATTTTGCGAATGATTAAATGGCATTATCATTAGAATTGAAAGAGGCACATTTTAACAGAAAAAAAGTATGTTTGGCCAGACTTGTATTACCCGTGAAAATTCCCTGCGCCGTATTCATTTTCGTACACCATGGTCGTCTACCCGTACCAAGAACCGCGGTTTGTACCCTACCTGTACAGGTTCATACCCTGTATCTGTACAGAGTTCCATTCTCAGTACCTTGCCCCTAATGCCGGACCAGTACTGACATTCCATAACCATGGCATGGTCCATAGTACCGTACCTGTACCTCTGGACTGTACCTGTACCTGACCACAGGTCCTTTAGGCCTAACCCAGGGCCGGGAAATCCAGGGGGGACGGGGTCATTCCCCCCCGACGATTTTGAAGGTGGGGGACACAATATAAAACAGTCCCCGCCACGAATTTGCATGTGCATGAAGCAAAAAACTGTGATTTGGCTGGAATTTGGCAGTTAGAAAATTTTGGCTGACAAAATATGGTTTTGGACGGCCCCCCCCCCCCCCCCCCCCCCCGTTGTCAATTGTTTGGCTCGCAATTTGGCAGGTTAAAAAATTTGGCTGGCAAAATATGGTTCGGTCTTCCCCCAGCCCCCCCCCCCCCCCCCCCCCCGCTTGTCAGAAATTGCTTTGGCTGCACTTTGCAGTTACATTTTGGCTGGCAAAATAAGGTTTCGGTCCCCCCCCCGCTTGTCAGAAATTGTTGTGGCTGCAATTTGGCAGGTTAAGAAAATTTTGGCTGGCAAAATATGGTTTCCGGCAGATTCCTTGCATGTGGATGTCCCCTCGACATTTGAAAACGGATTTGCGCCCATGGGCCTACCCATACCCCGGCCGTACCTGTTCCTCTCTTGTACCTGTGATTAACCTTACCCATTTACCCTTTTCGTGTACCCATAATTTTTCATATCTATACCTTGCGGCAACCCAGGTCAACGGACTCTTAGCGGTAATCGTACGATCCCTGTTAGGATCGATCGTGCTTCGATCGTGCTTTGAGCAGGCAAAACGCATCCAATAGCATCTCACCGTACTCCATTATTAGCGCTTAAATTTTATCCGAATAAATATAGGCCTATAGTTTGCTCACTAGAAACAGGCTGTGTATACGCCAGTGCAAACATTACATATATGACTCGTGCGAGACATAAAACATGTTTTTGCAAGATAAATTTGACCTCGCAACCGTCCCACAATACCTTGCGTTAACCCAGGTCAACGGACTCTTAACTGGTAATCGTACGATCCAGGTAGGATCGATCGTGCTTTTGCGGAAAACGCATTCCAATAAAAACACCGCCCCGCGCCCTCCACTATTAGCCGTTAAATTTTATCCGATAAATACGGTATGCTCAATAGAAACACGGCTGTAGGCCTATACACGCCAGTGCTGTCATTACATGTATAACTCGACCGTGCGAGAGATAAAACATGTTTTCAACCGTGTCAGACTGATCGATCACCGGAGTCAAGTCCGGCTAGCAAGGCTGCCGATCGTAGGGGAAAATCCCTACCGTAGGGAATTTTCAGCCAACCGTAGGGAGTATGGAATCCCTACGGGAAAATGACATTCCGCAGGGGAGAGTACGTTTTTGGTGATTTGTAGGTTTTGACAATTCCAAAACATAGATTTTTTCTAAAAAACTCTCATTTATATTCGTCTGTAGAGCATTATTTGGCTAAATCCATTGTCCATGTTGGTCACTATATGGTATAATTATGAAAACCGTAATGTTTCGAACGCATGCAGGGCCCAAATCCAGGGGGACAGGGGACATGTTACCCCCATGATTTGAAGGTGGGCGTACAAAATATCAAATCCCCCCCCCCCCACGATTTGGAGAAAAAAAAATCTTCCCAAAAATTAGCGTCTGTCCATATACAGCTAAACCTGAGTGCCAGCAACAAATGGGATAGCTCCATTAAGGACTCAACATTTAAGAGTCTGTTTTGAATTTTCTAAACATGTGGGTCCAGCATTTCAATTTTGCAAATGCAATTTTATAAAAGTTGCTCTCATGGCTAGTCTATAATTCTGATAGACATTATATGTTATGAAAATCAAGGACTCAACATTTCAGAAATCTGGTTTAAATTTTCTAAACATGTGGGTCCAGACATTAAATTTGCAAATGCAATTTTATAAAGTTGCTCTTGCATTTAATTCACACAGTGCAAACTTTGTTCGTTTTTTCTATTAGAGGGTCGTATGTGGTCGAATAACTCTGCTTAGGACCACATACACAGTAGGTGCGTGTGCCACTGACGGCGTATACGTCTGTCCATACAGCTATCTGAAGCCACTGAACACACAGTGATTCTGCCACGGAGTAGGGCCCATACACGCAATAGAATGTGGACTGCACAGTTGAACACCACACAGACCCGGCACACAGAGATTCGTGATTCTGCCACGGATCGTGCAGTTGACTGCACAGTTTAAACGCCCGCGCGTTACATGGTTTTGAACGCGTGGGACTATGCCTTACGGATACGATCTCACGATGTTGGGGCACTTTTTGACATAGAGACAGAAAATAATGCTTTAAAATAACATTTAAGTTGAAAAGGTGTGATGAAGTTCCTTTCTATTCAAAATTAGATCAAGGCAAGAAAAAAAGTGAATTTTTCCGACACGGGCGAGAATGCGAATTGCATGAGTATTTTTGGTCGTTAAAACGCCAAAACTGGCAAAACCTTGCGAAACTGTTAGACGTCACCGGCCACACTGCATTTCTCACGTGAGCGACGCCGGTGATATGTACGTGCAGGTTCGTGCGATTTAACGGCAAAAAGACTCGGAGAAATGCCCTGAAAAATCGGCCTCTGAACATTTTTCCTCAAAAATAATGGGCCCCTGAGACAATAAACACTTCGCCGCATCGAATTTTGGGGTGCGACGCGAACGGAACGGTCGCCGTTCGGAGCCTATTCCGTCACAAAATACCTTGAAAAAGCCAAAAATCGCCAAACGCAACCAATAACGGTATTCATATTAAGATTATTACTACTTTCAACAACTACATTACATAATCATAATAGTTATAGTTTGATGATAATAATAATAATAATAATAAATAATAATAAAATATAATATAACAATAATAATAATAATAATAATAATAATGATAATAATAATAATAATAATAATACATAATATAGGAGATGATGATGTAACAGTAATAATAATAGTAATAATAATGATAATAATTATAATAATATTAATAATTAATAACAATAACAATAATAAATTAACAGCAATAATAAATTTCTGTTACTATTTCAGTATTATTATTATTATTATTATCATTATTATTATTATTATTATTATTATTATTATTATTATTATTATTACTAAAAAAAATCATAATTATTATTACAAAATTGTGATAATAATGATGATGATGACGATGATGTAAATGATAGTAAATAATGAAAATAAAAAAGATAAATATAATAAATAATGATGAATAGTAAATACATAAGAGTAAATAATAAATACTTTATGAATAAAATAGGTTAATAGATACATAATTACATTACAAAATAATAAGCATAATGAACGATGAATCATACAAAATCTGATGAAGAACTGATCTACTACTACTACTACTACTATATCCTAACTACTACTACTTTACTACATTACACATTACTGCCTAATAATAATGATAATAATAAGTTATAACAATATTGATAAATAATAACGCTAATTATAAGGGTACACAAATAGTTGCCCTCTTAAGTGTTTTGCACCTAAGTGACATTGACTATGTGTCAAGGTGTGGGTAAAGCTACTATTAAACGACAAAGTTTGAAAGACAGGGTGGGATATGCGTGAGTCCCTGTGAAAATCATTCGCAAAATTGAAATTCAAATGAAAACTCGTGTTTTTTCACAAAATACAAAAGTGTGTGTTTAACTTATTAAGATGACTTTGTTCTTATAGGGATTATGAATGATAGACCTTAGCAATTGCCAGCGGCGACACTTCCACTTCGTCTGCCGTGCACACCGGACTATGCACGTACATGTAAAGTGTGTTTCTGCGGCAGTTCCTTCACGCCGGTACGTAAAATCTTATTTCTGAGGAAACTAATTGATAATTCCTCATATATCAGACTTAATAATAAAAATGATAAACCTAGCACACAACTACTGCTGTAAAAGCGAGCAGTTAATTCTTGTTTTAATATGAAATTAATCAGAAAATCACTCAAAATTTGGAAACTCGCGTATTTTGTTTACCATCAGTGGCTCGTGCTGACGTCACCACCCAGTGCTATGGTAGCACTCAGCTACAGCCGCAAATTCGGAACTTCGGCTGAAAGGACGGAAGTCCAGTGTAAAAACATTAGTCGCAACCGGCATACCACCAGTAAACACAATATTTCTTTTTACACGACGTGCGGGCACTATGCTGCGTTATTTGTACGCAAGTTAAAATACGTTGAATTCAAACATAAGACCACCATTAGGATAAAAATTTACTATTTGAAGAGTAATAGACTAAAGGAATAGTGGCATAAGTACATGAAAATCATTTTAGCCCTGTAATTTCTGAGTAGTATTTAGATTTTTTTTCCCACGTGTGATGTGTCATGGATGTCATAACAAATCTGTACACAATTAATTGTTGTTGTTGTTTGGTATATGACGTTTTATTCAGATTGAATACTTACGCCATGTCTCTCAATAATTTGTTTTTAAATTGAATCATAAATTTCATACATGTTCAGATTTTTCATAATAAAAATTTAATGAACATACACGTAGTCTTGGATCCAAACCAAAGATGATGAAGCGGCGATTGGCGGCGCTTTATCATCTTCGTCATTATGCCACCCCCACTCTACCCACCCCCCCCCCCCCCCCCAAAAAAAGTAAATAAACAAATAAATACAATAATCAAAACTCAAAATTCGGGGAAAGTGATGGAAAAATTTGGACAAAAACGGCACAAAAATCACAGTAAAACAGTTTGGGCAAGGTATTGTTAGGCTAAATGGTAACAAATGAAATTCTTTGCAATTATTTTTTTTAGATACACCTATATGAGGGGGTGCCAGTGCCCCGGAAAATTGCTCGCTCTGAAACCCTCTCAATTTTTATTTTATTATTATTTTTTTTTTAGAAATTACTCAAAGTGTAAAATGTTGGTGGCCGGGGAACACGACATTGCCCATAGGTAATGTACCACTAGATGCTCTCATTTTAAACATCATAATTTGTCACTATAAACAATTTTCATTAGGTATTATGTTGTTTTCTGATGTCCGGGGTGACAATAGAATACTTTGTTAAAGATTGACAAAAAAATTGTCTGATCGACCAAAACTATATGTGCTATAAACAAGAACTAGAGTCCTGCCCGGTTAGCAGCTTCTGCCCAATTTTTTTCTGAGATCTGCAACATAAGCAGCTATTTCAGCCTGAAATTTTCTCCAGCTCCTGCCCAATTGTGATAATTTCTGGACTCCTGAAGGGCAAAGTAAACACTTTAAACAAGGATGATTCCAGTGGCGTCGATCCATCTTTAGGATGTGGGGGTGGGGGAAGGGGCGAGCAAAATGTCAAACATTTCGGCGCGCTCCGCGCCGCAAATTTGCATCCTAAAAGTTAAAAGAAGTATGTTTAGTAGCATTTTATATAGAATTTAATAGTTTTGTAGATAGTGCCTTGCACCTCGTCAGGTGGGTTACTGCAATCCCCCCCCCCCCCGCCCAAGCCAAGGTATAGTTTTGGCAAATGGTAACTCTTTGCAATTATATTTTTTTATATATATACACCTAGCCATGCGCTGGAAATTGCTCGCTTTGAATACTCAAACTGTCGGGAGGGGGGGGGGGGGTATCTCCCGTACATACGGCTAGATGTTCTCCTTTAATTGAAATATTGTAAATTGTCACTATATTTTCAATTGGTTTGATGATCTTTTTTATGTCTGGGGTAATAACAAAAAATAAGTATATGATCGACCATCAACACTCTACTGGGCTTTATTCTTCTTATTTGTGAAACGAATTGCAAGTCGATGAAATACAAATTTACTTGTCACTAAAAGGGGCAAAAAACTTTATATTTTTAAAAGTGAAAATGCAAACATTTTCTCACATTGGGAAGGGGAAACCTCCACCTAGCCCCTCCCCCGTGATGCCATGGTTGTATTCATTCGGCCATTTTACAATTTCGTAAGTAATACACGTATCACCTGTTTATATTTTACTGCAACGTTTTACCTCAACAGCACATTGTTTTTAAAGCCACATGCTAAGAATTATACCACAATTTAAAAAAAATGTGAGCTACATAATCCTCCATGCTCTTGTCTTTGAAAAGGTCTGAAAATGAAGCCCTGAAAAAATTGGATTTCAAAATGATTTAGTGCTTTAAAATAGTGAAAATCTACAAGCACTCAAGTTGACCGATTCACCTGCCAAGTTCCTCCCATGGACTGTGTATAGGCTATTTCTATCCTCCACCGGAGTGGAAATTGTTTATTCATGCATATCTTGCTAGTGGCAGCATAACTTTCTAAATTTTTGCATTCTAGGATGTTTATTTATTCAGTTAAAAACACTATATGTAGCTCAGATATTGAAGTTTGACTTTTTTTTGTAATTGAAGCTCCACAAAATATGTTAGCCAATACGGCACTAACAGTGAGACGGATCTCACGGCCATTAATTATTTATTTATCTATCTATTTATCTATCTATCTATCTATCTATCTATCTATCTATCTATCTATCTATCTATTTATTTATTTATTTATTTATTTATTTATTTATTTATTTATTTATTTATTTATTTATTTATTTATTTATTTATTTATTTATTTATTTATTCGTGATAATATTACAAATTTTAAATAAACATGATAATACAGTATTTGAAAATACAGTACGGTATATACCACGTAATTTATTTCATTGAGACACTACCAAACTGCCTGGATACACAGAAGGCAAACTTAATTACCGAAACCAAAGGTCCTGCATGACATCCGATCTGGTAGTGTCACAATGAGAGAAATAACGCGGTATGTACAACATTAATAAATCAATATCAGACAAAATAAAATATCAATATCAAAATCAATACATGTACAAAATATTTGCGCAATTTGAAATGCAGTGCGTGCACACACACATTCTCACACACATACACATTTTTATCATCACGTTCTGCTCGCAGGGGTATTATATCCCTTTTACGCCCTCCCCTCGTTTTCTTGTAGATCATTTAAGAGTCGTCTAATTAGCGAAAATTATGAATTAAAAGTCGATGAAATAAAGATTCATAGCACCACGGGGCAAATACTGTACTTTTTTAAAATGTAAAACTGCAAAATATTCTTCCCCAGACCCTCCCCCATTAAGTTTATCTTTATAGGCCTATTAATTCATTTATTTCACAAAATTAATTTAGTAATCAATATCACCTCTTATTTTTCTGCAATATGATATGACCTTTTCATGCACATTATAAGGCAAAACCCAAAATCAACAACAAGGTTTTTCCCTGAACTAATTCTATCACCACCTTCGTTTACACTATTTTGATGGCTATCAGGGGCGTCGATCCATGTTTCGGATTGGGGGTGGGGGGGTGGGCAAAAGTGAACAAAATATCCAAAAATGTTCGGCGCGCTCCATGCGCTAAATTGTAATACAGAATTTGGCGCGCGAAGCGTGCCAAATAGACAATTTTGTATGTTTTATAATATTTTATGCCTTGTTTAATGGTTTCATATAGTGCTTTCCAATGCTTTTTAAAACATATTTGCATTAATTGCATATTGTGAATTGTTTAAGTTGTCAAAATTATTGGTGGGGGGGCAAATCGATATGTTTGCCCCCCAATATTTTCATTTGGTTGCCCCAACCCCCAGGATCCCTCCCCCTCCCCAATTAAGGATCGACGCCTCTGATGGCTATATTGCTTTGATTCGAATCCTATAACCGCAATGGTTCCTACTAATCATCGCCGGAAACACTCTTTTCAGGACGGACGGTGACAGCGATGTTTATCAATGTCCAAATCCCGTCATTTTATCATTAAAAAATGTAAAAGCTTCACACCGTGGGAGGGGGACACCACCCTCCCCACACTGTCCCCCTCCATGCAAAAATACACAGTAAAAACGCTGTTTAAAATATCTTAAAGAACTGGTTACCGTTGTTTAAGCCTGTCACTTTAACAACATTGTTTCATTTTTTAAAACAACCATGATTGTGGAATCCGTCATTTAAACAATATTGGTTAAAATTCAAACAACGCTGTTCAAATTTTAACCAATATTGTTTTAAAGTCGGATTCCAGAATCATTGTTGTTTAAAAAAATTAAACATTGTTGTTAAAGTGACAGGCTTAAACAACAGTAACCAGTTGTTTAAAATATTTTAAACAATTTTTACCCAGCAAAATATGCACACATACAAAAAAACATGCAGACAAACATACAAAACATTTTATGATAAAAATTGCAAAAGCTCCACGCAGTGGAAGGGGCCAAGGCCGGGGGGCAGTGGCGTAGCTAGGATTTTTTCAGCGGGGGGGGGGGGCACTGGGGGGCCCTTGACATTTCGTAGGGGGCACCAAATGCTAGGTCCAAAATTTGAAATTTTCGCCTTGAAAATGTGTGTTTTGAGCGCCGATTTTTGATGAATGCATGCATAATTGACATGTGTTGTTGTTGTTTGTACAAAAGGTGTGGTAATCCTTGATTGGCGTTATTTGGGGAGGATCCGGGAGGGGGTTCCCCTCCCAGGATGAGAAAATTTGCAATTTTCGCCTTGAAAATGTGTGTTTTCAGCGCCCTTTTTTGATGAATGAGAGCATAATTGACATTTTTGATTGACATTGTTAATAGGTTATGGCGATTGTTTGATTGGTGATCATTTGGGAGGGGGTTCCCCTCCCAGGGAGAGAAAATTTGTCATTTTCGTCTGAAAATGTGTGTGTTGAGCGCCCATTTTTGATGAATGCATGTATAATTGACATCTCTTTTTGTTGTGCAAAATGTGTGGCAATTGTTGATTGGCGTTAATTGGAGAGGGTCTGGGAGGGGCTCCTCTCCCA
>JZLH01S0316642.1:22768-34334 GCA_001188425.1 Eucidaris tribuloides
TAAGAACTGCTTATTAGATTTTACTGTAACTTGGTCAAAGGTCACATGCAGTGGCGTAGCTAGGATTTTTTCAGCGGGGGGGGGGGGGCACTGGGGGGGCCTTGACATTTTGTAGGGGGGCACCAAATCCTAGGTCCAAAATTTGAAATTTTCGCCTTGAAAATGTGTGTTTTGAGCGCCGATTTTTCATGAATGCATGCATAATTGACATGTGTTGTTGTTGTTTGTGCAAAAGGTGTGGTAATCCTTGATTGGCGTTATTTGGGGAGGGTCTGGGAGGAGGTTCCCCTCCAAGGTTGAGAAAATTTGCAATTTTTGCCTTGAAAATGTGTTTTCAGCGCCCTTTTTTGATGAATGAGAGCATAATTGACATTTTTGATTGACATTGTTAATAGGTTATGGCGATTGTTTGATTGGTGATCATTTGGGAGGGGTTTCCCCTGCCAGGGAGAGAAAATTTGACCTTTTCGCCTAGAAAATGTGTGTGTTGAGCGCCCATTTTTGATGAATGCATGTATAATTGACATCTCTTTTTGTTGTGCAAAATGTGTGGCAATTGTTGATTGGCGTTAATTGAGGAGGGTCTGGGAGGGGGCTCCTCTCCCAGGATGAGAAAATTTGAATTTTTGCCTTCAAAATCTGTGTTTCCTGCCCCATTTTGGATGAACTTGAGGAATGCATAATTAAACTATTTTTTAAAATATTGTTTATAGGTTTTGGCGATTATTCATTGATAATCATTTGGGGAGGGTCTGGGAGGGGCACCCCTCCTAGGGTGAGAAAGTGTGACATTTTTCTCCTTGAAAATGTTTTTTCAGGCCCAGTTTGATGACGGAAAACATGGTTGGCCATTAGACTTTGTTGTTGTTGTGCAAGTTGTGGTGATAGTTAAATTGGGGAGAGTCCTGGAGGGGTTTCCCTTCCCAGGGTGAGAAAATTTGACATTTGTGCCTTGAAAATGTCTGTTTCCAGCCTCCATTTTTAATGAATGAATGCATAATTGATTTGTTGTTGTTGTGTGAGTGCCAAGGTTGTAGCAAATGTTGTTTTATGATAAATTGGGGAGGGTCTGGGAGGGGATTCCCCTCCCAGGGTGAGAAAATTTGACCTCGTCAGCAATAAAATGTGTATTTTTAGCATCATTTAAGACCACTTTTTTCTTTTCTCCAAAATCCACATCCAACAATTTCACAGTCATAATTTTGGGGGGGGGGGGGGCACCTGGGGGGAGGCCCCCCCAGTAGCTACGCCCATGCCGGGGGGGGGGGCGGGCACCCACCCCATGCCAAAAAATCCAGCAAGTACGCGCAAATCCCACCATTTTATTTTAAAAATTGCATAAGCTACGGGAGGGGGTACACTCCCTCCCACACCCTCCCGTTCCGGTCGCTTCGCTCCCCCGTATAGTGGAGGATATCCCCCCCCCCACCAAATCCTGCGTCCGCCATTGGTCTGCATTTAGCAAAGCTTCCTCAAATTCTGGACCACCATTACGGGATAAACTGCCAAACAGTCTCCGCAAATACTGCAACACAAAAGTATTAAAGAGTTTTGCCCAAGTTCCACCTATTTCCAATGTAAATTTTGTTTTTTAAAATATACCGTACACGGAGTTCTGTTATAAAGTGTGAGGTAAGCTTACATAGTTTATCGATTGGTTTGCGCTATGCCCTTGCCAAAAGTATGCATTTTGGGTTGAAGGAGTCTTTCAATAATGATGTCCAATTTAAGTTAACTTATTATTGGAAATTCATTTGAAATGAAGTCAATGAATATTCTTTCTCCGTTCGTCTCCAAGGCGGAGATTAAAGGCGCACCCACGGCAGAGGGGCTGGAACACAAAATTTAATATTGTTTGCTCCCAGGGGTGGGGTGTTTGGATTCACCCTTGTATCGTTATTCGGTTTCATATTTTCTATGAACCGGTTTTGATGGTTTGGAAAGACCTCCAACAAACAGAAAAATGCCAATATGTTACTCTGAAGCGCGCGGTCTCAGAAAGAAGACTACACCCAGTGAAGAAGAAAGCGCCTCCTATCTTCATAAGACAGTGGTAAGGAGGATACGGCTAATAATTAAAGCTTATATCCAATGCAAAGAAAAGTCACATAAATCTATCGATGTTTGCAACAGTAAATCGCCTCATGAGGAAGATAAGATAACTTGTATCCTCCTTATACCACTGTCTTATAATGAAGATAGGAGGCGCTTACTTCTTCGCTGGGTGTGGTCTTCTTTCGAGACAGCGTAAGAGTATAGGATATTGACATTTTTTTTTTGGGGGGGGGGGGTAGTCTTTCCAAACTTGCTGTGTTGCTCGATCATGGTAAATATTGTACTCTGTATCCACTGGACAACTGAATAAACGCATGGACAGGCCAAAATATTGCTTAAAATTGAATACTATAGAACAGGTTGGCTGAAATTATACTTTCAATGTGTTAGTCTTGAAAACTTTGATATGTAGGGCTATTATTTCACTATTGCCGGGATAGAATGCAACACTACGGATACCGAAACTAGCGCACATTATTTACATAATATTATTGTTTGTCAAACGTGTAAACACGTTAACCCCTATCCGGCCCCTATCATCATTTAGACAGAGTTTGTCACTCAATGGTTTCGATTAGAAACCATAGGCCTACACAAGTCTATTGCAATCGTGTGGCGAAATAAAAGTTCTGCGATTAGTTTCGATTCATGACTAGTCCAACAGTCAAAGAGCTCTATAAAATACCGCCATGAAGGTACCTACCTACCTCCACGAGTTTGTTTTTGCACAATAACACGTCATTTTGTTTTTGACGTCAAACACAAAAGACTGATGGACAAGTCGACCCCGTGCAACAAAGCCCTTTAAATATGTAAATTAGCTAATAGGCGTACCCTGGGGTTGAGGCCAGCAAACACGTCCCTGATTGGCTGGTTATTGCACCACAGATGGCAAAACTTCATTATGTAATTGCTATTTATGGATCCCATAGAAACTGAATGCGAATCGCATGTAATGCAAGTAAGCGTGGATTCCTTTCGGCTAGACTGGCTCACTGGGAAACGAGAAAGAACGCGAGGTGAGTATATAAGTGGGACATAATTTTTAATTTTTCTCACTTTTGTAAGATGGCTAGCAGGTAACCCACAGCCAAATCACTTTCTTGTGATTGCTTACATGTTCACGACAAGGTAAGTCATGTTTTCTGTGTGGTTGTGGATAGAATTTAGCAAGCCGTAGTTGATCGATTATGTGTGGGGTTCGGGTTCGGGGACCAAGAATTACCTGAGCTGAGCTGGGTGCGGTGTCTCGGCGACGCCTTCGCCAAGCTTGCTGGCCGCTTTTCACAGCTAGGACATTGTTGAGGAGACGGGCGCTAATCAAGAAGACAATACAAGCTTACAAGAGACGGACGGGCAGAGCTGAAGAGCAAAACATTTCTTGGATACGTAAAGGATTAGACAACAAAAAGTCATGAAGCTATTTCTAAGCGTAAATGGAATCTGTAATTGTACTGGAAGGAAGTTTTATACTAGATCAAGTGAACATATTTGGCGGTAATTTTGAACATGTGTATCAGACATTATCATCAATCATTAGAATAGGGAGAGATGACTTGAGCTGAGTGAAATGCAGCAACGACTGTAAGTTGTAATGTAACGTAATGTTCCAAAGATATGGTAGAATTGCAGCATTTTGTGATTATTGTTCATGTAAGCCAAGGACTGAGCTATGGAGTCATTGGAGTGATATAGGATGGTTAGTTCACTCTCAAATATACTTTCTCTAGAATCAGTAATGTTAGAATCATTCTGATCTGTCAATGTGAATTCCTGTCTTATGATCATAACAAGGATATGGTGAGTGTGTCATTTCACAGTATGCTGTCTACATCATGTATCGTGATGCATTGTAGACCGATATAATCTGTTGCCTTATTTGGGGGCTTCTCATTTTTAAAAATATTGACATCAGTCGGCCCCCTCAACGGGGCCGACTGATGATGTCAATATTGTTAAAAATGAGAAGCCCCCGAATAAAAGGTGACAGATTACATCGGTCTAGATGCATTGTAATTCTGGACGTGACAGGTTTTGTATGCACAGAGTTTACAGAGTTAATACACACCAGGAACTTTTGTGCGGATAGACCCTTGGGGATGCAGCTTCTATTTTATATTTTTTATATACCTCCCATAAATCCTAATTTCACAAAAAATTCAAATTATTTAAAAATGTTTTTTTTTTGGTAACATGTCCTGAAAGTCTAAGTAAGATTTTCTCCGCATACTCAACCCCTCGCCCTACATTCACTTGTTATGAAGAGTCATTTGGCAAGGAGAAACCACAAA
Source organism: Eucidaris tribuloides (assembly GCA_001188425.1). Lineage (NCBI taxonomy): Eukaryota > Metazoa > Echinodermata > Echinoidea > Cidaroida > Cidaridae > Eucidaris > Eucidaris tribuloides. The sequence goes on from JZLH01S0316642.1 coordinate 27,115, forward strand.
TTGTATCTACTTCTGTTTCTGTTGCATTGGTATACTCAGAACTGTGTACTGCACCAATGTTTTTTGTTTTTTTTCTCACACTCCTAAATTAAATGTACGTTATCATCAAGCATTGTGTACGTGTTCACTGTTCAAACTGTCAGTATGATGCACTTGCACCAGGAACTACTAAGCAGACAGACACTGAGATGCAATTTGTCGTCAACATTCCCATCCCATGGTATTCATTTGTCTTGAAATTTCAGAGCTGTCAATCTCAGTGAATGAAATTTTGTGAGACTCCCATAGGCCAATGATATAACAAAAGGGTCCAAAGGCGTGAGATCACATAGGAATGCATGCAAAATCAAACAAAATATTGGCGTGAGAAAGGGCCAAAATGCGTGAGTCTCACACTCATTGCGTGAGAGTCGGCAGCCCTGAAATTTCCATTTTTATTATTTGACTTTCCTGGTTGTAAATACAATGTTTGGGTTGTACCCAACAATCTCCACCCTACAGGTGATTACCTGACTTGGTGTTCAGTAGGTGCGTCTACATTACAAAACTTCGCGAAGTTAAATTTCGCGAAGTTTTATGAAACTTCGCGAAAATTCATTCGTGCATCCACACTAGCCCTAAACTTCCCGATCTTTTCCGGGAGGACTAACTTCCCGAAATTTAAGTCGTTAATGCGCATGTGCGGCAGAAGGTAAACAATGCGGTCTTGATGTTTAGAGCGCGCGAAAACAAGATTATGCAACCAACCAGCTGCATGCATTAACTTCCAACTTCGCAAAGACATATTGACCAACTATTATACATGTTGTAATGGTTGGACATGATGCTTGATTTGGTAGAAAATGCTATTCACCTCAGACTTTGACTAAGAATATCTGAATTTTGAAGACAACCCAGGCTTTTTCTTACATGTATGTTATATGATTCACCGTCGACAAAGGGAAATTGCTGCACTTAGCCTCACGTGAACGGAGTTTAGTAAACGTTTTCCTGCAAATTCCAAAATATTCGTTCACAAATTCAGACACATTTGCATGTAAAGCACATGACTAAGGCAGAAGCGAAATCAACTGTCATGAAGCCGCTTTTGTACAGGAAATGCGTCAAACGGGATACTGGACCCCGTGAAACTTCGCGAAGTTTGCTCCACACTGCAAATGTCGCGGACATTTGCGTGTCCCAGAAAAATCTACCCATCGAGCAGGATTTTTCGCTGGAAAAAGGTTTCGGGCCAGGATATAACTTTCGCGAAGTTTAGCATATTCACTGCAACAAGATCGGGAAGTTAATTATCGCGGAAGTTAAACTTCGCAAGTCTTCGGTAGATGTAGACGCACCTAGTGTAGATCTGATCACAATCTGATGAAGATTTACTGCTTAAAGCATGGATCTCCATTTGCAAACACCTTGCAGCATCAGGAAAAGATAACCGCGTGCCCTTAGAGGCTATTGAATGGAAGAGCTGAGTTTCAGCTCGTTTTTTATTATGGCCTAAGTCCCAGATGGTATTTTTCTAATTTCATTGTATTTACACGATGTCAATTTTTTAGGCATGCAAAGAGATGCCCTGCCTTTAAAACGGCAGGGCATCTTCTGTTGCATGCCTAAAGAATTAACATTTGTGTAAATACAATGGTAAGTGCATAGCCATACATGTTGGAAGAAAAATACCATCTAAGAAAGAAGCTTTAAATAGCATCTAGGCAGCGAACCTAGATACTCAGTTTTCATGGAAATTGTAGTGACTGTATAGACATAATAATTGGTGGGAAATTGTCTTTGTAGTCGGAGGACACAAAATCATAGCATAGAACATAACTAATAAACGGCCATTGATTTTTTTTGCTGCATTTTGCAATTCTAGTAATGGACTGACTCTTCAGATTTCACAGAATGTTCTCTCATGGCTTCATCAATAGCCTCAGGGCAATGAGCGATGTTTTGCTGTGCTGCACGGGAAGGGATAGCAGATGGAGATGCCCTGCCCTTTAAATGGGCTGACATTGTTAATATTGCTAAACACAACATGAGAAATAGCCTCACAAATTAATGTTACTGTCAATAGATTCTGCACAAAAGACATTATGTGTTTTTGTGAGAACTATCTAGATGAAGACAAAAGAGAAAACTGAAGTATTGATACTAACTATTATATGGAATAATAAATTCATAAACATTGAGACCTTTAAATTGTACTCTCAGTCATAAACCTGAGACAATCTACATGTATAACATGTGTGCTCTCAGCATACATAATTTGACCCAGGTCAGTGGGCGTTAGTCATGCAGTCAGTCACGTTCTTATCTACAATAAAATGTCCATATCCAATATTTACTTTCATTTTGATAGATTTGATGGCTTGGGGATACGTGTAGATTTATGAATGGGAATAAAGTCCACATTCAGGGTCTACTCAGATAAGAAATGAAATAACAAAGCACTTCTGCACTTGAATTAATACATCAGCCAGAAAATGAAATTAAGTGACCTTTGAACAAGAACATTGTTTAATCATTAAATTTACACCGTCTGCTGATAAATTATTCTTAGGGGATGGGAAATTGAAACTAGACATTGTTATCTTTATAGACATAAATTGTTTAAGATGGTGATATTGATCTGCAGGCAGACATGTTGATACAAATTTTCCATCCTTTGTCTAGGTGATAATCAAAACTATTGAAGATATATTGAAGAAGTTGGTAGAAATTAATATTTTAACAAATCTTATTCTGCATATGTTCATGGTATACATGTAGAAATGGGAACTACTTTTCTACTGTTTGCCATATTTTATGCCAGCTTACTCAAAAGTCGGGCAGATTGTTGAGGGTGTTCAAGGCTTCAAGCTGCCTTTTTCTGAGGAATAAAGTGTATTCAACTAATTTAAACTATAGATCTTTTACAAACGTTCGTCAAATTTCAGCCGAAACTCCTGCGTGCAACGCCGGAGAACGGTACTCGCGAGCAAGAGCATAAAGCATCAAAGACAAATTTATAGATAGCACTACTCTACCAACACATGTATCAATCATACATAAAATGTAAATTTGGGAATTCTGTTGTGTACATCATTAAAGTTTGCAACTTGCAATTGTTTTACTGAACACCTACATGTCTAGAGGACAAATTTCTATATTCTGTTTTGGAAACAGGGTGTATCCTAGATAAAACATGTTTTTGAGGGACTGGTACATTGCTGTAATTACATTGAACCTGACAGGGATAGGAGAGGGTGATAAATTACAAGTACTGTACTTTACAAGCTAGGAGTAAGTTTTTTGTCCTGTATGTGCACTACACATGTACACTTCTTATGCACGTGTGCAGGAAATAAACTTCCTAGCGTTCCAAGCTGGGAACAGGATTGTGAGGTCTGTGTTACAAGGTACGAGTTGCATCCGTTTACTGTTGACTTGATTTGTCATTGACCTACAGTGCTGGGCCAGGATGATGTAAGGCGCAGTCATCAGTCAGGCAAAGTTGTGTTCTGTGAGGAGGTGTAGAGATGTTGCAATGTGCAGTAAACATCCCGCTGTGATGACGTGGTGCATTAAACACACAAACATCCTGGTAGATAAGACTAATTGGCTTCCCAAGCGCTACATGATGTCCCTGTGGTGCAATATGTGGTTTGAAACCCAGTGATTAATGATATACATGATGGAGAAGTATCCTGAGGGACAAGAGGTTTAAAGCTTTCAAGTGCAATGAGGTGTTTTTATGGTGCAATACATGAAATCCACAATACACAGAGAAACAGCCTGTGAGATCTGTGTTTCAAGTGTGTGATGTCTGTGTGGTGCAATTAAAGCCTGGTGATGATGACATGATGAATTGAATAGACACCAATTTACAGAGAAATTAAAACATTCTGGGAGATAAGACTACCAGTAATTTATTGACTTCAAACTGTTCAAAGTGCATAGTGTCCTTGGTTTTCTAATGCTTGAATCCCTGTGATTAATGATGACACCTTGTTATGTAGGCATGTTGTCTGTCTGTTGTCTGTGACTGTCAATAATTGTAATATTCAATTTGTCCCATAGTTAACAGGAATGTTCCTGGACCATATTTTAAACAGGGCCCTCATATAACAGGATTTACTAGCATTTCTATTTGGTCATAATGTTTAATTTCCCTTTCCCCATCATGGGCAGCAAATGTACACTTAGTATGCTTCAAAACATAATCATACTTGTACTCTGTAGTTTAAATATAGTATGGCCTTTTATCTGACTATTGGCCTTTAAATTTTTTGTAGAAACTTAGAGTGAGTAAAGTGGGTTAATCACTGCTGTTAACTTTGATGAACAGGTAAATACCGGTATAATAATTTGACAATGTTGTAACAAATTTTCTACAAATTACATAATTAGTACCAGGTGTTAATACTAGTGAATCTTAATCATTGAGCAAATTATAAATCCTGATCTTTACTTAAACTACAAGGATGTAGATCTGGTCATATGGGAATGATTTGAATGTGATGACTGAAGGGCAAACTGTCAAAACTATGATCCATGGCTCTTTGTAGACATTCTGTGCAGTGCTGGTAACCAAACAAAGCGAATGTGTGATATTTTTATGTGTTATTCAGCCAAAAAAGAATTTAATGGTAGCTGGGTTACCCACGTCTGGTTTTGTCTGGATTTAACAGAGCTCTCACAAAAATGAAATTTAAACCGTATTGTATATTGTTGTAGTACATGTACGTGTAATATGAGAACAAAGAAAAGTGGGTCCAATTTCTATTGATCCTTGCAAAAGGTGGGTTTAAAGTCCTCTTGTACATGTGCTATAGTACAGGGACAACCATGCATGCCTTCCACACAGTGAAATGGACACAGTGACACGCCCACCTGAAATACCTGCGGGCCTGTTACAATGGTACAGTACCTCGGTCTATACAGCTGTGCATGACATGGCAATTATCCTTCATGCACAGTCTCTTCCTGTTAAACCTGCCCATAACTCTAACATATGTTTCCTCTGTACCTGTTGCAGGAAGTGTAAGCTGGACAAAAATTTGCATGTTTTATGTCCTTGAATGAAATACAGAAAAGAATGTAAAGGAATTGGAAATTATTTTAAACAGTGTTTTGGAAAGTGTTAATTTTGAGTATTACTAATATTGTAGCCTTTTCACTATTTGTTTTGTGTCCTTGAAATATGAAAAAGAATGTAAAGAAATTGGAAATTATTTTGGACAATGTTTTGAAAGTGGTAATTTTTAGTATTACTACTAATATTTTAGCTTTTCACTTTGATAATGAACTGCAGGTGTACACTAAAGAGAATTTTTCAACCGTGTTCTTTATTTCTTTTTTTTTTTAAGTTCACCTAGTGTACACTAAATGACTAGTCTTCTGTAATAGCTCTTTGTTCATAGTACTGATATTAACAGTCAGTCTATATGTAATAATAAAATACGTTAATTTTAATAAAGATTTTATCTATATACGTACTCTCAATTTTCACTGTAAATGACTAATTATGTCATTCCTGTAATTTAAATTACATGTATGAGCCATTAGAAAAAAACAGTTTTTTGTAGAGTGATTTGCTTTCTGTTATAAATACAAGCCCATTACTGGTGATAATTAAGCCAGAAAATTTTGAAAAAGAAGAACTTGTATCACAAATCGGCCTTGTATGTAAGTAAGTGTATATTACAGGTATGTAAGCTTTACTTCATCCTAACTTCATATCTTTGCATGACATGACAATGGTGCTGACAGATTCCTTTAGCCTTTTAGCCTTGTCAACTTGAATCAGCCATTCTGAATACCGGTAAGATACTTAGGGGCTGTCATAGGGTGTCATCGTCTGTCAGTTTGTCATGTCCCCTCGCCATGTCCCCTCGTGTACCTCTATAATGATATACCTTCCTCTCAGTACATACACATTGAGGTGTGTAAGATCCATGTGATAATACGCGCAGAGCTGGATAAGACTTGTCATAGTCAGACACCCATGGCTAGACTGTATAAACAGGAAAAAGCATGGCATCTAAAGCCCTACCTTTGTTTACCATTTTTTTAACTGACCCATCACTCTTTTGAGTGATCAGTATATGAAGCCAGTGAATAGTTTGGGTAAATTTGTGAAATTCCAGGTCATATTTTTTTAATTTCCTCCAATAGGGCCATACATGTACAGTAATCACGGTGACAGTATATTTACAACTATTGATATCTTGTAAACTAATTGCTCTAAATAATTCTCCACAAATGAAAAATTTTGCTGTCACTTGCTGGGGGGGGGGGGGGTTAGAAGAGGTGTCTTCAGCTTTATCCCCCAAATTTTTAATACTGAATATACACAAGTGAGCATGAAATAATTTATTGATTAAGTGCAATATTAATCTCATACAAAAATGTAGTCATTTCCCCAGCTATCCACTGCCTTTAACTGACTTTAAATCAATGCATGGCACAGTCATTGTATAAAGTTGTTATACGTGTTAATCCTAGTTCATTTTTTAATTAAGTATGGGATTATGTGTGCATGTCAATTTAAATCCATCCTATAAATATTTGCCTTTTGTGCTTCAAAGCAGGAAACCAAGTTGAACAAGCAATGTAAAAATAATCTTTAATGTCAACATACCAGCATGCATATACATGTATACACGTCCTAATACCTTGGTTTAATAAATAACTATAAATTTCATACATGGTATATGGTTAAACACCCACTCATATCAATGGATTACTTACATTAAACTAATTATGTGTACATTCATACTTTGTCAACCGATAAAAACACTCCTTTTCAAGTCAATAAACAAAGTAATGAAGTTTGACTTTAAGGTATCCCTATCATGTAAGTTATAATACTGTAGAAATATTGTATACCCACGTGACCTTGTTAGGGGTGGCAACATAGCTGGGTGGGGGCATTGGTACAAATGATTTTTAAATTTTTACAGATAAGACAAAGACATCATTCATGATTATTCTGGGTGTGGGAAATGTTTAGGTATCAAAGTGAGAAAAGGAAAATGCATACGTGTACAAACTTGAATCAATTTAAATAACTTTTGTTTTCATGCCTGTCTTTCCATCTTTTACTTAGATATCAGAGGAATATGTTTGCATGTTTTTCCCCAAAATCATGCATGTACCTGTTGGAATTCCTTTCAATTTCAGAAATTCAGAACTCTTAAGCTTGTATGCATGGGCGCAAATCCAGGGGGCACAGGGGGACATGTCCC
>JZLH01S0316644.1:8777-27502 GCA_001188425.1 Eucidaris tribuloides
TTACATCATAATCGCGATCAGGCCGTTCTCAAAGTATCGCGGTAACGAGCCCAAATTCAGACTGATGTTTAGCACGCGGTGCTTTGACCGTTTGACCTTCAGCTCGCAAATCTAATCATTCATTTGGTGCCTCATAATACATACTCCACACAAGTTAACAAGAAAATCTGATGCCGTTCTCAGTTATCGGCGGTAACTGGCCCAAATCAGAGTATATTTTAGGCCCGGTGACCCTTTGACCTTTGACCGTTCAGGGCTCCAAAATCTAAATCAGTTCGTTGGTGCCTTTATACTACATACCTGGTCGCTATGTTTACATCAAAACCGAATCAGGGTTCTTAAGTTATCGCGGTAACGAGGATCTCGGCTGGCGGACGACGACGGACGGACGGAAGGACGGACGGACGGACGGACGGACGGACGGACGGACGGACGGACGCACGGACGGACAACCCGAAAACATGATGCCTCCGGCAACTTCGTAGCGGAGGCATAAAAATAGAAAAAAAAGTACAATTCGTTAGTTTGCAAAAAATCTGCGTAACTTGCGTACCTATAACAGAAACCGAAAAAATGAAAGATTCTGCGAATAGACATATACATGTTGTTTTTACAATTAACTCTTCGTTATGTCTTCGTATGACTGCTGTTTTTTTCACAATTCTATACACAAATAATAAGTAGGCCATTTATACATGAAAATGGACCTGCGCTTTCAAGTGCTCACTTTGCATTGTTCGCGTTCTCTTGCTCATTACACCGTACTGTATCATAGAAAAGAGAAATTGCGACAAGCCTCATGATTTCCTTGGACATTTATTTCAATATGCCACAGTGGCACCGCAGCCAGCGTAAACACACTAGATTCTTGACGACCCCAAAACAATTTTTTTTTACTGAATAGATAATTTGATCGGACAATCATCCCCCGTCCACCCACACGCAGTGGAGTAGCAGGGGGGGGTGGGCTCGGGGAGGGGGGGGGTGGTGCACGGGGAGGGAAGGGGGGGGGTCGGCCGTTGAAATTTAGTAGGGGGCATCAAATCCAGAAAATTATTTTAATTATTTTACTCCAAATCACAAGTCCAAAATTTTGCCGGTCACGTCACCCGCCGAAAAGTTAATATGGAACCCACCCCCCTTTTTTGGCTTCCTTCATAATTATATGGGGGGACTCCTGGGTAGGCACACGAAATTTGTGGGGGGAGGGCACGTGCCCTTCCAGCCACCCCATAGCTACGACCTGGCCGCCCCCGCCGCCTTAACAACACGCAACAACACACACAGCACACACACACACACAATCATAATAACCTTATAAAATAAAATAAAATTCTTAGTTAAATCGAAAGATTCCTTCATCCATTTTCCGAGGGGAGGGGTAGTATTTGAAGAGGTTATTTCAAAAAGGCCCGCAATCCTCTTAAAGCACTTAGAGAAAAATGCACATTTTCCCAAGTTTGTACACGCGACTATGAAAAAATGTAAGAATAAAGCTCAAAATATTTCAAAATTACGTGTGGAATTTGACTTCATAGTTGAAACTGGAGTTTTAAAAAAGCACATGACAAATGAGTTGATGTTAATAACTCGTTTTCGGTGGAATGTGGATTTATCATCCTTTGGAAATTTGCTGCCTTCCTAAAGACGGACAAATTACTAAGAGGACCCTAGAGAGATTTGTTTATGAGTGTCTACACCGTCCTGTACCAAATAAAGCTAAAATAAATTGTAATGCTAACAAATCATTTTTATAAAACAATAATTTTCATATATGCAGTACCTTTTAGAACGAATTTGTAATGGATGCTCGAAACATGTAACTAGCTATCCGATGGGACACGAAAAGACAACAACAATCAATGTCTACCTGCTAATATTTTCTTAACGACACTTTGACATCGTGGAAGCCTCGTCAGAGTTTTGTTTGAAGCGAACAGAAAACAGTAGGCTATCAGTCGTACAGATAAAAAAAGATGGCACGTTAACTATATTGTCACTGAATTTCATTAAACTGGAATCATTTTTTCTACGGAGCCTTTAAGGTTTGAACAGGTGTTTTCTTTAATTTATACCGTCCATTATTATTGTATTTGCACAATGTCAATTTATATAGGCTTGTAAAAAGGATCCTTGAAATTCAACTCCTAACAATCCCTATTTTCGTTGTCAATTTCGTTACAGTGTAAATCCGAGGGTCTGCCTTGTTCGAACTCCTTGGAATGTTGCAATTACAGCTGCATGTACATATGCCCAGGGTTCTCCTGCTCTTTGGTTTGCACTGACATACCTTGGATCTTTTGAGAATTTATTACATGTACATTAGTATCAGGAAGAGGAGTAATTTACCCCTTGATTGTATTACCGGTGAAAAAGCTTTCGAAACCTAACTAACGACCTTTGCCCTCGTTTGTAGAAAATGGGGTGCTTTAACACTAAATATCGTATCCGGTGACGGTAACGTTACTTTAATCTGTGTCCTTCAAGTGTCTTGGGGAAAACACCAAAGCAGCATAGTGGGGAGCTAAGGCGTCCATGCTTCCCGTTGCAAACCGTTATGTTTTCCCACGCATGTGGCAAATGGGATCATGACCTGGTTATAGATCAAGTGCTACAATATATCTGATCCTAGTGCAAACATGCTTGTGAAAAATAAACCTCAGGGGAAGAAAAACACAAGGTTTGTAATAAATTACCTTTTAAAGTTGAAATTCTTGCCCAGTAAGAAATGTCAGCATGAAAATCGAAATAATCCAGAAGTTGGCGCCATGGGGGCGGGGATTCAAATAACCGAAATGGGCGGGGGTGGTGCTTTAGAACCCCCACCCGCCCCAAGATTTTCTGCCATAAAATACCGAGGCCCCAATGACACGATATTGTAATGAAAGATGAGTATTCTGTGGATGTACATTGTTTTTTTGCTTGCTGGCATTTTATAAGCAAAAGTGTTCTCCTAGAACCTTATACCCCCCCCCCCATGTCAAATTGTTACTTGTCGTAATTCACAAATGCAATGAGCTTAGTCATATAAGTTGTGCTTCTTCTGAAATATTCTAAGGTTATTCAACTGGAAAAGGTAAAATAGGTTATTTCAGAATAACACATAATTTTATCTTCTTTTAATGTCAAGAGTCGAAATGTTAGCATAATTTAAAAAATGTGTGCCCTTAAAATTAAAATTTGTCGAGAATAAATTAGTGAATTTTAGCATTATAATTTGCTGATTTGTGTGCATCTTTCAAGCCTTTAATGTAATATTCTAACATTTACTTGTTTCATAGATCTGAATTGGCGGATGGCCATGATTGCCCCTACCAAGTTCTGCATCAAAGGTAGAAAAGGAGCGAGACGTATGCTTGCAAGGTATGATAGAAAGCATGGTTTGGGGCCTTCTAAACATTTATGAAGAATTTTGAAATTCTTAATTATCTCATTTATGCATATTCAATCAAAAATAATCAAAATTCACCAAACACTGTAAAGCACTGGTTTATATAGGTTCTCTTCCAATATTGATTCTGTTTAATGGTTGGCAGTTGAATGTATAAGCTTAATTGTTACAAAGTGAATGTTATACCGACAAAAAATACAAGCTTTCACTCTAAAAGTGGTTTGTTGTAAAAATACAACTCAAGTAATTAATACTATAATCGTGAACCACAACAAACTGTTTGGCAAAATTTTTACATCAAGTTTTGTGCACCAAATTATACGATTTATAACACCGTGTTGTAAAATATTAGCACTGTATACCCAACAATGTATGAACCTGAAGAACAGCATAATGTTCTTCACATTTATTATTGTGTAATGTCTCATCATCAAATACTGCATGACCAAATCTGTTAAACAAACTAAATAAAAGGCATATCAATTGTTTGTTAAGTTCTGTTTTCTGTAGTTTATTAATTCAATAGTCTTACATGTGACCATTCTGTTTTTACAGCCGTCTGTTTCTCCATTTTTGGTCTTTTCAGGAATTATCAAGGCAAATTCTGGACTCTGAACGGATCTACAATGTCAATGGATAGGAAGTTGTTACCAAGCTGTAGGCTACTGTGTCTCATGGGGTGTGCTGTACTCTTTACCTCTTTTTTTGTGCACTACCGCAGAAATGGTGAAAATACTCTCTCAATTTAACAATACATGTATATAATTGATGGTCTTGATAGCAAACAAATTTGAGACATTACATGGAAAAGGTCCAGTGGTTTTGAACAACGTGCTTATAAACAATAGTTAGTGGTGGACTCTTGAACCATGTCGAGTATCGTCCAACTTATGTTTATTTAGGAATTGAAGTCATGTGATTTTCCTAAGTGATTTGTAATTGTTATATCACAAAGGGAATTAATTCCTATAGCTGAAGGCTACTTGATGGCCTCTGAAGACGGGTGGGGGCGGGGTGGTAAGACCATTTGCCCTCCTCAAATATCCTGCAGGGAACGCTTTAATCGCCAAGGATATCAGCACACTGGTGTTTAAAGTGAAATATTGAGTCTACATACAAAGTCTGAGTAGCTAATTTCAATATATTCTAGCTCAATTGTTAAAAATACGTTTGCAAATTGATTTTTTGGGTCATTAGTGATTAAAGCTTATGTTAGATAATTTGCAGAAATCTTTGACTATAATATTTTAAGATTGGAAAGAGCTGGTTAATATCATTGATGTACATGATAACAGTGCGTCCCAGAAAAAAAAAAACAGAACCCTGAAACAAAGGCTTATTGGCGGAAGCAATGAGGCGTAATAATGCAGAAGTAAGTTCAAAATAAACTTTGAACTTACACTATTCAAAATAATAATTAAGTAAACTTATCCATGCAATGTATCTCCGAGTAGCCATGCTTTAAAAATTTAAAGTGAAAACCATTATGTTACGCTTTAATGGCTATGACACTGTGCACTCCCATTGAAAAAGATAGAGATGGATAGCTGGTGTGCACAGTAGTGTAAAGCAAAAAAAAGCCGAGTAACAAATGTTTTTCAACTTATAAGTCATGGTACCAGAGATGCATGAGTGAATAGGTTTGGTTAATGTATCCATTTGAAAGAGCATAAGTCAAAGTTTATTGTGCAACTTATTTTTACAATCATACGTCCATGTTCCGCACAATAAGCCGTTTTTTCAGGTTCTTTTTTCTGGGACTCACTGTATATTCGTATTTTTTCCGATTTTTTTTTAATTCAATAAAAATTAACATCTAGCAATAACTGTAATTAGCTATAATCATTGATTATTAGGAAAGATTTAAACAAAGCATGTTTCATAAGAAATCCACGAAGGAAAGAATAAATTAATATCTATGATTTGTTCACAATCAACGAAAGTGAAGTCTTGGGAAGATTATGATTTATGAAAGCCGCTTAACATTGTAACGGCGATCAGGGGCGATGCCATGGTAAAGTAAATACAAGATACATGTATGACATGTTTTATTGTTTCCCGGCCTTTTAACCCTCGTTCCCATTGCATCAATCCATAGACATTTGCATGGAGTCTTGGTGGTAACAGAAGCGTTAACCACAAGTCTTTGGCTATCTATTTCCAACTTATAAGTGCCTGGTTGGGTTACCTTGCAGTACATGTGGAATATTCAAAACCACAGGCGCAACAGTAAAAAACAAATTGAGCTTACATAATCTCCTAGGTCTATGATTAATAAGCTTACAAAATTAAGCCGCTTGAAAAAAATGTATTCTTAAAAAAAGTGCTTTAAAAGAGTCAAATCTACAAGCACGTCATGTCAGAGCCGGATTAACTGCCCATTTCGCTCCATAGAGTTACTGTATGAGATATAGAACGATTTCATCATCCACCGAGTGCAAATTTGTTTCTCATGCAAAATATCTACGAGTGGCAGCATCAAACTTGCCAAACTTTGTATATCTAGCTTGTTTATTTGTCCAATTAAGCATTACTAATGTAGGTCAGTATCACAGTTTGCGATTTTTTTAATTCAAAGCCAAGTGTAGTTTTGGGTGGATTTTTTTTTATGTTGAAACATTTATTGGGCCTCAATAGGTCATATTAACCAAATAACAGATTCTGGTATCTTCGGGGTTTTTTTTAATTAATGAAATCTCGGGGGGGGGGAGGGACCGAGATTTTTCGGGTACCCGCCGGTTTTCGCTTTCTATCGCATCCAAGTATAGTGTTTAAGGTTATCAAATTAATACTTCGTCAGAAAGAATCAGAAATCTGCTCAAGATATCTGCCCCCGCGCCCCCCGATAATTTCGCAGTAATGTATTTAAAAAAACGAAAGACATTCAGTAATCTGTTATTGGTGTGATATGACCTTTGGGCATAAACTTTTTAAATATAAAAATCCGCACAAACTAAACTTGAACTATTAAGGCTCCCCACACATGTAGCCTATGGCTTCCAGACATTTTACAATTTTACTTTCTACTTCGTAGGTGTATAACACAAGGTTTTTTTCACTTTCATATCATGGTAGCTGTGCATGAAGTAACAATTCCTCTTTCTGCATTTTGTTATGGATGTTTGATGTAATATTTAAGTGTACAGTTACTGTTAATGTTTTCCGTTTTCAATTAGGGTTTTAGTGAGCTTTGAGAGTTTGAGTGTTATATGGTCTGGTTTGATATAAAAATTCTTGTTTTCAAAAGCCTTTGATAAAATACAGATGTTCTTTACAGAGTTGTAATTTAGGAAGTCAATGGCGTTAACATTTTCTTTCATTTAGATTTAAAGGTTAATTGTGACAATTCTAAGAATGCATGTCAGTTATACACCACAGAGCATGTTATCGCTCAGATCGTAGCGAATTTTGTAGCGCTGTAAATTGTACATATTTTTGTTTGTTTTAGAGTTACTTGTACTTTATACAAGACTTATTCTTCCTTCCAATTGCTTCCAAAATAAACTGTCTATATGCCATATACTATCATACATGAAATACAAAATTGTGATCTGTGTGACTTTCTGTGTAACTGTCAAAACGGGTCAAAAGTATAAATACCAGTAAAGGCGCGCGAGTCATTTACAAATTACAAAGCTGGTTCAATTTTAACTGCTGCATTTCTCCTTAAAATTGCACACCATTTAGCAGCTCAAACATAAGCCAAAAAAATACGTTTGGGTTGAAATTAAACCTCAGGATGCATGCAAAATGTATAACCCGAGAAAGGTGCAGAAATTAACCTTTTTGGTGAAAAATAGACCGCCACCCTAGCAGTATATATATAACAACAGTCGAATTTGGACCGAGAAAGGTGCAAGAAAGTAAACTGCCAGGTGGTGGGATGAATTAAGCCCTCACGTGAAAAATGTTATCCGAGCAGAGAGGTTCAATTTTGAAAGCCGAGAAGGTCAAGAACCTGCTTGGTGAAATTAAACACCAGGGTGCATAAAATATACGCCGATAGGTTTCACTTTTTGAACGTTAAAAGGTGCAGAAAATCAACAGCCGGTGGGGGAAAATAACCCCCCAGGGAGCATAATTGCAACCCCAAAAGGTTCAATTCTTGAGCCGAAAAGGGCCAGAAACTAGCCCTTGGGGTGGAAAAATGAACCCCCAGAAGTAGCAATTTTGAACGGTGAAATGGTCAATGAAACTTCAATTGAACCCTCATGGGGTGCAGTTTGAACATGAGGTCAATAAGCACCCCAATTGAGGGTGCAAAATTGACCCCTGTCGGGGGTGCAAATTTGAACGCCCATGGGGTGCATGGCTATGTATTCACGCCCTGGGGTTTCAATTTTGAACCCTATAATTTCTTAGGTGTAGCTATCAAAATTACGTGTGGAATTTGACTTCATAGTTGAAACTGGAGTTTTAAAAAAGCACATGACAAATGAGTTGATGTTAATAACTCGTTTTTGGTGGAATGTGGATTTATCATCCTTTGGAAATTTGCTGCCTTCCTAAAGACGGACAAATTACTAAGAGGACCCTAGAGAGATTTGTTTATGAGTGTTTACACCGTCCTGTACCAAATAAAGCTAAAATAAATTGTAATGCTAACAAATCATTTTTATAAAACAATAATTTTCATATATGCAGTACCTTTTAGAACGAATTTGTAATGGATGCTCGAAACATGTAACTAGCTATCCGATGGGACACGAAAAGACAACAACAATCAATGTCTACCTGTTAATATTTTCTTAACGACACTTTGACATCGTGGAAGCCTCGTCAGAGTTTTGTTTGAAGCGAACAGAAAACAGTACACACTAAGAAATCGGGGTTCAATTTAAGGTTCAATTTTTGCCCTTGAACCCCTACGTGGACTGGGGTTGAATATTGAACCTCTGGAGGTGCAATTTATACTAAATGGGGTTCAACTTTGGGCAAGGTTGATTTTTTGAACCCCACAAATAGAAGTGTTAGTCTGTCCCGAATACCAAAGTATTGTTGTTGGCTTACCTATGACGAATTGTCATGAAGTATCATTAATTATTGCAAATTACGGATATTAATTTAATCTTAAAAGTAAAGTTAAATCAATATGAAATAGTTTTTAATTCTACTTATATAATGATTTGCTCTATTTGTTCACGTACGTTTCATGCAATTACTTGAGCAAAGACTAATACTGATAGCTTGCTTTGTGATTGGCTGAGACAGCGCACGTGGACAACGCCGCCTTTTTGAAAGCGAGATCGGTCGTGGACGCGTCGCTGGACATCACGGTTGCACATATTTCTCTGATTTGCCCGTTTGAAATGCGTTTTAAACTCGGGCCTGACCATCAATCGTTATCTGCCTAGTTTTGACACTTCTCGGAGCTCCTGTTCATACAAGTTTAAGGTGAGTAATCTTCACAAAATATGATTTTATTAGGACCGTTTCTGTGCTTGTATTGCACGTATTCGCAGAACTGTTGTGCGCAGTCAATGTGTTTCCAACCGGCCGGGTTTGGTGTGTGGAGTTCGGGCCTTTTTACAATTACATGTACGCCATTATTTCGCTGTAGGTCACTGATAGAGACAGACAAGAACTATTTAAAGTATAAGAGGCAAAAGTTGCAACAACAAAAAAGATTTGTGGATTTTTGTGTGCTTAATTGTTTGGCTTGAGTGAGTGTGTACTAGCCAGTACTAGCTGCGTAGACCCGATGTGGTTCGTTGTTGTAATGGCTGACAAAACACTGTGCGAGGTTTGTATACGTTGACAGTGACCTGTATAGTGATGAGGCTTAAGGCTTGCATTGTAATAGACTTTTATTACTGTTAGACTCTATTCAGAGCTCGGCGTGGAGCTGTATTATGTTGTATGAATAATGAATTATCTAGACTGATACATCTGGTCCCCTTTGAATGTGGTCTGCCGAGTGCTGGTTAATTTTAGGTTTGATATGTTGATCCGAGACCCAAATTGCTTACAATGTAACAGTACACACAGTCTCAGAGAAAATGAATCGGGGCCCACCCGACATCCCACTATGATAATTACTACTTATACTCTGCTCAACCTTGCATTTTAAACGTCGAATCCAGCATAAATTACCAGTATGATAACTTGGTGATATCAGCTATATCTCATACATAATGTATTAAAACAAACACTATCATTAGTCACAGTCTGAATGTACCTATTCTCAATATACTTGTATCTAATAGAAAACTCAACCAGGTGAAGATGCCGTGAAGGTGCCGCCAGCAAGCATCAACACATGCCGGATTTCAACAGTTGACAGCCTGAAGAAGCCCAGTATGACATTTATTAAGGAGCATATGGAGAGATCAAGGGGAGACGAAATTAATATTTCCATTGATCAGCATTTTGTCATTGAAATTCTGGAAGAATTTCGTAATGATGAAACACAGGTAGGACATACCACCATTGTAATCATTTCAGTACATTTATGGGTGATTTCTCAACCGGAGGGAGGGTAAGGCCGTAGAAGCCGCTGCCGGCTGCCCAACTGCCTGTGCACTACTTTTTGTGTCATTTTAAGAATGTGCCACATTTTGTGAAAGTAAAACGGACATAGCCCCAAATATGACTGTGGGAAAATGGATTATTCTTGTTCATAAAATACAATTATGCTATCAATATTCATTAAAGAGCAACCCTAGGTTGGGGATAACAGAAATTTGATCTCTGTTAGATTCATTTGCTCATGAATGGGGCAGATAACACCAGGTAGAAGTGATAAAATAAGATCATAACGATTAAACAAATACATTTAAGTTATATTTTAACCTTGAATTGCTATTGATTCACAACATAAGCTTTCCAGTAATTTTCTTGTTTGTCTTTTTTTTTCTTTTTATGCATGTCCTTCAAGGTCTTGGGGAAAACTCCAAGCAGCATATGGGGAGGCAAGGCGTCCATGCTTCCCTGTGCAACTTTATGTTTTCCCCCGATGTGGCAAATGGGATCATGACCCTGGTTTAGGACAAGTGCTCAATATCATCTGATCCTGTGCAACATTGCTTGTAAAATAAACCTCAGGGGAAGAAAACACAAGGTTTGTAATAAATATGTACCTTTTAAAGTTGAAATTCTTTGCAGTAGAAATGTCAGCATGAAATCGAAATAAATCCAGAGGTGGCGCCATGGGGGCGGGGATTCAAATACCGAAATGGGGCGGGGTGGTGCTTTTAGAACCCCCCCCCCCCAAGATTTTCTGCCATAAAATACCGAGGCCCCATGACACGATATTGTATGAAAGATGAGTATTCTTGTGGATGTACAGTTTTTTTTTGCTTGCTGCATTTATACAAAAGTGTTCTCCTGAACCTTATTAACCCCCCCCCCCATGTCAAATTGTTTACTTGTCGTAATTCACAATGCAATGAAGCTTAGTCATATAAGTTGTGCTTCTTCTGGAAATATCTAAGGTTATTCAACTGGAAAAGGTAAATAGGTTATTTCAGAATAACACCATAATTTTTATCTTCTTTTAATGTCAAATGTCGAAATGTTACATCTAATTTGAAAAATTTGTGCCTTACATTAAATTTGTCAGAATAATTAGTGCATTTTCCATTATTAATTTGCTGATTTGTGTGCATCTTTCAGCCTTTAATGTAATATTCTAACATTTTACTTGTTTCATAGATCTGATTGCGGATGCATGATTGCCCCTCCAAGTTCTGCTCAGGTAGAAAAGGAAGCGAGACGTATGCTATCGACAAGGTATGTATAGAAAGCATGGTTTGGGGGCTTCTAAACATTTATGAAGAATTTTGAAATTCATTAATTATCCTCATTTATGCATATTCAATCAAAATAATCAAAATTACACCAATGCACTGTCAAAAGCAGCTCGTTTATTATAGGTTCTCTTCCAATATTGATTCTGTTTAATGTTTGGCAGTTGAATGTAAAGCTTAAAATTGTTACAAAAGTGATATGTTATACCGGACAAAAAATACAAGCTTTCACTCTAAAAGTGGTTGTGTAAAAATACAACTCAAGTAATAATACTATAATCGTGAACCACACAACTGTTGGACAAAATTTTTACACAAGTTTTGTGCACCAAATTATACATTTTATACACCGTGTGTAAAAATTACACTGTATACCCAACAATGTATGAACCGAAGAACAGCATATGTTCTTGCACATTTAATTATTGTGTAATGTCTCATCATCATACTGCATGACCAAATCTTGTTAAACAAACTATATAAAAGGATATCAATTTTTTGTTAAGTTCTGTTTTCTGTAGTTTATTAATTCAATAGTCTTACATGTACCATTCTGTTTTGTGACAGGGCCGTCTGTTTTCTCATTTTTGTCTTTCAGGATTATGCAAGGCAAATTCTTGGACTCGAACGATCTACATGTCAATGGATAGGGAAGTTGTTACCAGCTGTAGGCCTACTTGTGTCTCTATGGGGTGTGCTGTCACCTTTACCTCTTTTTTGTGCACCCGCAGAATGGTGAAAATACTCTCTCATTTAACAATACATGTATAAATTGATGGTCTTGATAGCAACAAATTTGAGACATTACATGGAAAGGTCCAGTGGTTTTTGAACAACGTGCGTATAAACAATTGTTAGTGGTGGACTTCTGAACCATTGTCTGAGTATCTCCACTATGTTTATTTAGGAAATTGAGTTCATGTGATTTTCTTAAAGTGATTGTAAATTGTTATTCACAAGGGAATTAATCCTATACTGAATAGGCTACTTTGATGCCTCTGAAGACGGGGTGGGGGCGGGGGTGGGTAGACCATTGCCTCCTCAAATATCTCTGCAGGGAAACGCTTTATCGCCAAGGATATCAGCACACCTGTCTCTAGTGAAATATTATCTACATACAAGTCTGAGTAGCTAATTTGTCAATTATATTCTAGCTCCAATTGTTAAAAATACGTTTGCAAATTGATTTTTTGGTCATTAAGTGATTAAGCTTTATGTTAGATAATTTTGTGCAGAAATCTTTGACTTAATATATTTTAGATTGGAAAGAGCTGGTTAATATCATTTGTACATGAGTAACAGTGCGTCCCAGAAAAAAAAACAGAGACCCTGAAACAAAGGCTTATTGTGCGGAAGCAATGAGGCGTATAATTGCAGAAGTAAGTTCAAAATAAACTTTGACTTAACTATTCAAATAATACATTAAGAAACTTATCCATGCATGTATCTCGAGTACCATGACTTTAAAAATTTAAAGTGAAAACCATTTGTTACGCTTTATGGCTTGACACTGTGCACTCCATGAAAAGATAGAGATGGACAGCTGGTGTGCACAGTGTGCAAAGCAAAAAAAAGCGTAACAAATGTTTTTCAACTTATAAGTCATGGTACTCAGAGATGCATGAGTGAATAGGTTTGTTTAATGTATCATTTGAAAGAGCATAAGTCAAAGTTTATTGTGAACTTATTTTTACAATCATACGTCCCATTGCTTCCGCACAATAAGCCTTTGTTTTCAGGTTCTTTTTTTCTGGGACGCACTGTATATTCGTATTTTTCGATTTTTTTTTAATTCAATAAAATTTAACATCTAGGCAATAACTGTAATTAGCTCATAATCATTTGATTATTAGGAAGAATTAAACAATAGCAGTGTTTCATGAATTCCACGAAGGAAGATAATATTAATATCTATGAAATTTGTTCACAAATCACGAAAGTGAGCCGTCTGTGGGAAGATTATATTTATGAAAAGCCGCTTAACATTGTAATGGCATCAGGGGCGATGCCATGGTATAATGTAGTTTAGAATACATAGATACATGTATGACATGTTTTATTGTTTCCCCCTTTTTAACCCCCTCGTTCCCATTGCATCAACGTCCATAGACTTTGCATGTGATGTTCTTGTGGTACTGAAAGCGTTAAACACAAGTCTTGGCTGCTATTTCCAACTATAGTGCACTGATAAGGTTACCTTGCATACATGGTGAAATATTCAAAACCACAGGCTAACATTGACCACAGTTAAAAAACAAATGTGAGCTACATAATCTTCCATGGTCTATTGATTAATAAGCTCTAAAAATTAAGCCCTGAAAAAAAAATGTATTTTAAAATTAAGATTAAGTGCTTTAAAAGAGTCAAAATCTACAAGCACTCAAGTCAGCCGGATTCACCTGCCCATTTCCTCCCATAGAGTTACTGTATGCAGATATAGACGATTTCATCATCCACCGGAGTGCAAATTGTTCAATCATGCATATCTTACGAGTGGCAGCATAACTTGCCAAACTTTTGTATTCTAGCTTGTTTATTTGTCCAATTAAGCATTACTATGTAGGTCAGGTATCACAGTTTGATTTTTTTTTAATTCAAAGCCCAAGTTTAGTTTGGGGGATTTTTTTTTATTTGAAAACTTTATGCCCAAAGGTCATATTACACCAATAACAGATTCTGGGTATCTTTCGGGGTTTTTTTTAATTAATGAAAAATCTCGGGGGGGGGAGGGGACCCGAGATTTTTCGGGGTACCCCCGAGATTTTCGACTATATTTAACATTATCGCATCCAAAGGGTTAATAAGGTGTTAAGGTTATCAGAATTATACTTCGTCAGAAAGAACAGAATCTGCTCAGATATCTCGCCCCCCCCCCCCGATAATTTCCAGTAATGTATTAAAAAAACGAAAGACATTCAGAATCTGTTATTGGTGTGATATGACCTTTGGGCATAAAGCTTTTTAAATATAAAAAAATCCCCAAAACTAAACTTGAACTTTAAGCTCCACAATGTTAGCCTATGGCTTTCAGAACCTCATTTACAATTTTCTTTCTCTTCGTAGGTGTATTGCTAACCAGGTTTTTTTTTCACTTTTCATTCATGTAAGCTGTGCATGAAGTAACAATTTCTCTTTCTGCATTTTGTTATGGATGTTTGATGTAATATTTTAAGTTACAGTTACTTTAATGTTTCGTTTTCAATTAGGGTTTTAGTAGCTTTGAGAGTTTGAGTGTTATATGGTTGGTTGATATAAAATTCTTGTTTTCAAAAGCCTTGAAAATACAGATTTTTTTACAGAGTGTATTTAGGAATCATGGCGTTAACATTTTCTTTCATTTAGATTAAAGGTTAATGTGACAATTCTAAGAATTGCATGTCAGTTATACACCTACAGGCATGTTATCGCTCAGATGCTTAGCGATTTTGTACCTGTAATATTGTACATATTTTTTGTTTGTTTTAGAGTTACTTGTACTTTTATACAACTATTCTTCCTTCAATTGCTTCAGAAATAAACTGTCTATATTGTCATATACATATCATGCATAAATACAAATGTGTCTGTGTGACTTTCTGTGTACTGTCAAAGAGGGTCAAAGTTAAATACCAGTAAAGCCTGTGCACATTTACAAATACAGCTAGGTCAATTTAATCTGCATTTCTCCTTTAAAATTGCACCCATTTAGGCACTCAAACTAAGCCCAAAATACGTTTGGGTTGAAAATTAAACCCTCAGGGTGCACAAATGTACCCGAAAAGGTGCAGAAATTAACCTTTTGGGGTTGAAAAATAGACCCCACCCTGCATATATATATAACAACAGGTTCAATTTTGAACCTTAAAAGGTGCAGAAAGTAACCCAGGTGGGTGGATAATTCAACCCCAGCGTGCAAAAATGTATCCCAAAGGGTTCAATTTTGAACCGGAAAGGTGCAGAAATTAACCTGCTTGGGTTGAAAATTAAACCACCAGGGTGCATAAATATACCCCAATAGGTTCACTTTTGAACGTTAAAGGTGCAGAAATCAACCCGGGTGGGTGGGAAAATAACCCCCCAGGGAGCATAATTGAACCCCAAAAGGTTCAATTTTGAGCCGAAAAGGTGCAAAACTTAGCCCCTTGGGGTGGAAAAATGAACCCCCAGAGGTACAATTTTGAACGTGAATGGTGCAATAAACTTCCAAAATTGAACCCCATGGGGTGCAGTTTTGAACATGGAAGGTGCAATAATGCACCCCATCTGAGGGTGCAAAATTGCACCCCTGTCGGGGGTGCAAATTTTGAACCCCATGGGGTGCTGCTATTGTATCACCCCTGGGGGTTCAATTTTGAACCCTAATTTCTTAGTGTGTAGGCTATCAGTCGTACAGATAAAAAAAAGATGGCACATTAACTATATTGTCACTGAATTTCATTAAACTGGAATCATTTTTTCTACGGAGCCTTTAAGGTTTGAACAGGTGTTTTCTTTAATTTATACCGTCCATTATTATTGTATTTGCACAATGTCAATTTATATAGGCTTGTAAAAAGGATCCTTGAAATTCAACTCCTAACAATCCCTATTTTCGTTGTCAATTTCTTTACAGTGTAAATCCGAGGGTCTGCCTTGTTCGAACTCCTTGGAATGTTGCAATTACAGCTGCATGTACATATGCCCAGGGTTCTCCTGCTCTTTGGTTTGCACTGGCATACCTTGGATCTTTTGAGAATTTATAAAAGTGTACATTAGTATCAGGAAGAGGAGTAATTTACCCCTTGATTGTATTACCGGTGAAAAAGCTTCCGAAACCTAACTAACGACCTTTACCCTCGTTTGTAGAAAATGGGGTGTTTTAACACTAAATATCGTATCCGGTGACGGTAACGTTACTTTAATCTGTTCTAATACAAACTTGATCTTCTATCATGGGCCGGTTGCACGAAAGCCTGACATCCTACCTTCGCCGACAACTCCAGGGTTAAGTCATAATGCGTTTCACGAAACCCTGACATCGTAACTTCATGGACAAGTCCCGAAAGTTATGACAACTCGGGGGCCATCATAAGTCAAGTGACACCAACGTCCACACTAAATATGTGTAGTTATCGGTAGCTAATTGTGACAATAATCATGATAACTTTCCTTATTTTTTTCCAAGTAGTGATATGTTGATGATCACAAAACGGCATGAAAACTGGCAAAAGTAAATGCTGAAGTTTCTATATTAACGGATAACGTGTTACAAATTGCTATTATCAAACTGCCGAATATACAGAATCTGATTAATTTTCAATTGTATTACCTCCCATAAATATCGCTGGACATACGTTTATTGTGAATTATCACTCATTTAAATGAACCCCAAAATCTTTAAATTATTATCTTTTTTTACTGACAAACTGTAAAATAAAATGTTTAAATTACCATAGAAATAACAAATTGACATATACTGTCTTAAATAAGCAAAATATATACAAATCCTACCAATACTGAGACTGGTACAAAAGACAACAAACTTACGGTATCATTCTTTGCTGGAACATTTACTATATTTAGGAAATGTTTTCTCAGTTTGAGTTTTTTAAAAAAATTATAATGAATAAGTCTTTAATATCATTGTAAACAAATACTTTCCCATAGTTAACATTTAAGGGTTGAATAACATTTCATAGCACATTTCAAGTGAGCATGATTTCTATGACTTAGACTAATCCACAAACACGATACTATATCGATAACGATTGTAGTTAGAGATGTCATGGTTTCGTGAAACGCATTCCGTCATAACTCCAGACATCGGTTACAACTATAGCACTGGAGATGTGACGGTTTCGTGCAACCGGCCCCATGTTTCTTGGTTGTTCGCTGCTATTAACCCATTGGCTGTAGGGAAGTAGATGCATCATGCATTAACTTGATGGGATTTACAGAATTTCGGTGCCAACGGGTTAACGATAATCAAGAATTACGACTACCGGATTTTCAACAGAGGAATATAAGAAACAGAGCAAACGTCGAGTTTAAACAAGACATGTTTAACAAAGATTCCGTTAACGTGCTTGTTGTTAAAGGAAGAAGAAGAGGCCATCGCACACTGCACGATTTTCAGTCGCACGACTGCCGACTTTGGATCCGAAATAAAACAAGCGCTCATATTTCGTGTACGCTGATTTATTTCAGATCCAAAGTCGACAGTCGTGCGACTGAAAATCGTGTAGTGTGCGGTGGCCTTAACTCGACGGATATGTTCAGATAAAGAGGTAAACCTGAATGTCAACTGAACACCTTTTTGTAGTAAAGCATTTCTTCTGCCCGGCAATATTTACACAATAAATCGTTATAGCAGGTGAGACTGCTCGCGTTGTTGCTCTTTTGTTGTCTGTTAATACACATTTGTGTTCGTCTGTCTGTGTGTAAGGTGTGTGTCTGCAATATGTTTAAATTTGTACACGTTCATGTATACGCGAGAGAGGTGGGTAAATGCCAATTCTGTGCCTAGAGTCTTATTGTCCAATCAAACATAAGTATCAACTGCAACCCCTCCAATATGATAATAATAACAACAATAACAATAATAATAGCAATAATAATAATAATAATAATAATGGATGGATGGAGTACTGGTAGTTTGGGTCTTCATTTTAGTGTTGCTTCGACAGAAAAATTACCGGAGGATTAATTGCAGGTCTAATGAGCGTTGGATGGAAGAAAGTTTCTGTGAGTCTGGTTTCAGGTGGACTTGCTAATATTGGATTCTGTATGTTTCTTTGGGGACTAGAACGTATTGGTCTCCGTTAGCCTGGTGAAGCTGATGTTTTGAGTTTGGTTCATTCATTCATTCTTTTTTCAGTCATTCAATGATAAATTAAATCATTCATTCTTTCATCCATTCATTCATTCATTCATACATTCATTCATTCAATCATCCATTCATTCTTTTTTCAATTCATTCAATCATTTAATCATGCAATCTTGAATAAACTAATTAATTAATCAAGTCATACATGCATTCATTTAATTATTCATTCATTCATTCATTCATTCATTCATTCATTCATTCAATCGTGAAATCATTTTTTCTAAGGAAGCCACAATTAACTTCCCGTAACTGATTTACTTTCCAATCTGGTAATTTAATGATTCCTTCAAGTGCGATGTACAGGACTGGAATAAAGTCATAGCATTGCAGAAATGTGAAACACACAGAAACAGACACAGACACAGACACAGACACACACAGACACACACACACACACACACTCAAGCGCACACACACACACACACACACACACACACACACACACACACACACACACACCACCCACCCACCCCCACACACACACACACACACACACACACACACACACACATTAAGTTCAGGAATGCAACATACATACATACATACATACATACATACATACATACATACATACATTACCTGAAATTGAGGTCTATGAGGGATGTCTTCTATAGACCGGCTTCTTTGTCTTTGTAATCGTCGATGCTCGGGTACCACCGAAGGTGTGGCACCGGAAAGAGACATACTCGGTCCTTTTGATGACGAGTGACTTTCACGATCATCGTCAGTTTCTAACCTTGTG
>JZLH01S0316644.1:27527-49284 GCA_001188425.1 Eucidaris tribuloides
TTTTAACATCATAAATCGATCAGCCGTTCTCCAAGTTATCGCGGTAAACGAGCCCAAATCAGACGATGGTTTATGGCCGCGGTGCTTTGACCGTTTGACCTTCAGCTCCAAATCTAATCAGTTCATTTGTGCCTCATAATACATACTCCACACAAGTTACAAGAAAATCTGATGCCGTTCTCAAGTTATCGGGCGGTAACTGGCCCAAATCAGAGTATATTTTAGCCCGGTGACCTTGACCTTTGACCGTTCAGGGCTCCAAATATCTAATCAGTTCGTTGGTGCCTTTATACGTAGCATACCTGCGTCGCTAGTTTTACATCAAAACCGATCAGGGTTCTTAAGTTATCGCGGTAACGAGATCGGTACGGACGGACGACGGACGACGACGGAACGGACGGAAGACGGACGGACGGACGGACGAGACGAGACGGACGGAACGGACGGACGCACGGACGGAACAACCCGAAACATGATGCCTCGGCAACTTCGTACGGAGGCATAAAAAATAGAAAAAAAAAGTACAATTCGTTACGTTTGCAAAATCGCGTAACTGTACCTATAAACAGAAACCGAAAAATGAGATTCTGCGAATAGACTATACATGTTGTTTTTACAATTAACTCTTCGTTATGTCTTCGTATGCATGCTGTTTTTTTCACATTCTATCACAATAATAATAGTAGGCCATTTATACATGAAATATGGACCTGCCGCTTTCAAGCTCACTTTGCCATGTTCGCCGTCTCTTGCTCCATTACACCGTACATGTAATCATAGAAAAGAGAATATGCCGACAAGCCTGCATGATTCCTTGGACATTTATTTCAATTAGCACAGTGGGCACGCAAGCCAGCGTAAACACACTAGATCTTGACGACCCCATAACAATTTTTTTTACTGAATAGATAATTTCATCGGACAATCTCCCCCGTCCAACCACACTGCAGTGGAGTATCGCAGGGGGGTGGGCTCGGGGCAGGGGGGGGGGTGGTGCACGGAAGGGAAGGGGGGGGGGGGTCGCGCCATTGAAATTAGAAGGGGCACCAAATCAGAAAATTATTTTTAATTATTTTACTCCAAATCACAAGTTCCAAAATTTTGCCGGTCACGTCACCCGCCGAAATAATATGGAACCACCCCCCTTTTTGGGCTTCCTTCATAATTATATGGGGCGACTCCTGGGTAGGCACACGAAATTTGTGGCGGGGAGGAGCTACGTGCTCCTTCCAGCCACCATAGCTACCGACCCTGCGCCGCCCCCCCGCCAACACACACGCACACACACACACAGCACACCACACACACAGCAATCATATAACCTTTATAAAATAAAATAAAATTCTTAGTTAAATCGCGAAAGATTCCCTCATCCATTTTCGAGGGGAGGGGTAGTATTTGAAGAGGTTATTTCAAAAGGGCCCGAAAATCCACTTAAGCAGCTTCAAAGAAAAATGCAGCCTTTTCCCGAGTTTGCACACGCGACTATGAAAAAAATGAGAATAAAGCTCAAAATATTTCAAAATTACGTGTGGAAATTTGACTTCATAGGTTGAAAGCTGGAGTTTTAAAAAAGCACATGACAAATGAGTTGATGTTTAATAACTCGTTTCGGTGGAATGTGGATTATATACTTTGGAAATTTGGCTGCTTCCTAAAGACGGACAAATTACTAAGAGGACCCTAGAGAGATTTGTTTATGAGTGTCAACACCGTCCTGTACGCAAATAAAAGCTAAAATAAATTGTAATGCAACAAATCAGTTTTATAAAACAAATAATTTTCATATATGCAGTACCTTTTAGAACGAATTTGTAAGGATGCTCGAAACATGTACTAGCTATCCGATGGGACACGAAAAGACAACAACAATCAATGTCTACCTGCTAATATTTTCTTAACGACAACTTTTGACATCGTGGAAGCCCGTCAGAGTTTTGTTTGAAGCGAACAGAAAACAGTAGGCTATCAGTCGTACAGATAAAAAAAAGATGCACGTTAACTATATTGTCACTGGAATTTCATAACTGGAATCATTTTTTCTACGGAGCCTTTAGGTTTGAACAGGTGTTTTCTTTAATTATACGTCCATTATTATTGTATTTGCACAATGTCCAATTTATATAGGCTTTGTTAAAAAGGATCCTTGAAATTCAACTCCTAACAATCCCTATTTTCGTTGTCAATTTCGTTACAGTGTAAATCCGAGGGTCTGCTTGTTCGAACTCGCTTGAATGTTGCAATTACAGCTGCATGTACATATGCCAGGGTTCTCCTGCTCTTTGGTTTGCACTGACATACCTTGGATCTTTTGAGAATTTATTACATGTACATTAGTATCAGGAAGAGGATAATTACCCCTTGATTGTATTACCGGTGAAAAAGCTTTCGAACCTACTAACGACCTTGCCCTCGTTTGTAAAATGGGTGGCTTTAACACTAAATACGTATCCGGTGTTTACGGTAATCGTTACTTAAATCTGTTCTATACAAACTGATTCTTTCTATCATGGCCGGTTGCAGCGAAAGCCTGACATCCTACCTTCGCCGACAACTCCCAGGGTTAAGTCATATGCGTGTTCACGAAACCTCTGACATCGTAACTTCATGGACAAGTCCATGACCAAAAGTTATGAGCAACTCGGGGCCATCATAAGTCAAGTGACACCAACGTCCACACTAAATATGTGTAGTTATCGGTAGCTAATTGTGACAATAATCATGATAACATTCCTTATTTTTTCAAAGTAGTGTATATGTGATGGTCACAAAACGGCAATGAAAACTGGCAAAGTAAATGCTGAAGTTTCTATATTAACGGATAACGTGTTAAAATTGCTATTATCAAACTGCCGAATATACAGAATCTGATTAATTTTCAATTGTATTACCTCCCTATCTGGACATGCGTTTATTGTGAATTATCACTCATTAAAATGAACCCCAAAATCTTTAAATTATTATCTTTTTTTACGACAAACTGTAAAAATAAATGTTTAAATTACCATAAGAAATAACAATTGACATATTACTGTCTTAAATAAGCATATATACAAATCTACAAAACTGAGACTGGTCAACAAAAGACAAAAAAAACTTACGGTATCATTCTTTGCTGGATCATTTACTATATTTAGGAAATGTTTTTCTAGTTTGAGCTTTTAAAAAATTATAATGATAAGTCTTTAATATCATTGTTAACAAATACTTTCCCATAGTTAACATTTAAGGGTTGAATAACATTTCATAGCACATTTCAAGTGAGCATGATTTCTATGACTTAGACTAATCCACAAACACGATACTATATTGATAACGATTGTAGTTAGAGATGTCATGGTTTCGTGAAACGCATTCCGTCATAACTCCAACATCGGTTACAACTATAGCACTGAGATGTGACGGTTTCGTGCAACCGGCCCCATTTTTCTTGGTTGTTCGCTGCTATTAACCCATTGGCTGTAGGGAAGTAGATGCATCATGCATTAACTTGATGGGATTTACAGTATTTCGGTGCCAACGGGTGAAACGATAACAGAATTACGACTACCGGATTTTCAACAGAGGAATATAAGAAACAGAGCAAACGTCGAGTTTAAACAAAGACATGTTTAACAAAGATTCCGTTAACGCGCTTGTTGTTAAAGGAAGTAAAGGCATCGTACACTGCACGATTTTCAGTCGCACGACTGCCGACTTTGGATCCGAAATAAAACAAGCGCTCATATTTCGTGTACGCTGATTTATTTCAGATCCAAAGTCGACAGTCGTGGCGACTGAAAATCGTGTTAGTGTGCGGTGGCCTATACTCGACGGATATGTTCAGTAAAAGAGGTAAACCTGAATGTCAACTGAACACCTTTTTGTAGTAAAGCATTTCTTCTGCCGCGGCAATATTTACACATAAATCGTTATAGCAGGTGAGAACTGCTCGCTGTTGTTGCTCTTTTGTTGTCTGTTAATACACATTTGTGTTCGTCTGTCTGTGTGTACAGTGTGTGTCTGCATATGTTTAAATTTGTTACACGTTCATGTATACGCGAGAGAGGTGGGTAAATGCCAATTCTTTGCCTAGAGTCTTATTGTCCAATCAAACATAAGTATCAACTGCAACCCTCCAATATGATAATAATAACAACAATAACAATAATAATAGCAATAATAATAATAATAATAATGGATGGATGGAGTATGGTAGTTTGGTGTCTTCATTTTAGTGTTGCTTCGACAGAAAAATTACCGGAGGATTAATTGCAGGTCTAATGAGGCGTTGGATGGAAGAAAGTTTCTGTGAGTCTGGTTTCAGGTGGACTTGCTAATATTGGATTCTGTATGTTTCTTTGGGGACTAGAACGTATTGGTCTCCGTTAGCCTGGTGAAGCTGATGTTTTGAGTTTGGTTCATTCATTCATTCTTTTTCAGTCATTCAATGATAAATTAAATCTTCATTCTTTCATCCATTCATTCATTCATTCATACATTCATTCATCAATCATCCATATCATTCTTTTTCATTCATTCATATCATTTTAATCATGCAATCTTGAATAACTAATTAATTAATCAAGTCATACATGCATTCATTTAATTATTCATTCATTCATTCATTCATTCATTCATCCATTCAATCATGAAATCATTTTTCTAAGGAAGCCACAATTAACTTCCCGTAACTGATTTACTTTCCAATCTGGTAATTTAATGATTCCTTCAAGTGCGATGTACAGGACTGGAATAAAGTCTTAGCATTGCAGAAATGTGAAACACACAGAAACAGACACAGACACAGACACACACACACACACACACACCACACACACACACACACACACACACACACACACACACACACACACACACACACACACACACACACACACACACACACACACACACACACACACACACACACACACACACACACACACACACACACACACACACACACACACCACACACACACACACACACACAAGTGCACACACACAAATAGACACACATGTACACAGACAGACAGACGCACACACAAGCACAAACACACACAGATCGACACACTTATACTGTAGAAGGCATTTCTTGAAATACAGATTCTTGTTTAATTTTCTAGTAACTTCTATTTACATGAGCTGAATAGGAGATACATTGTTTTCTATTTTGTTTTACTAACCAGTCTCCTCCATTTTTGTAATCCTTCTTCTGTTTGATCTCATTGCAATGAAAATAAAAGTATAAACAATACGATGAAAAATCAACTGGTGTCACCATGTATGCACCAATTATCAAGTGGTTTTCATTTATAGAGGTCAAGCATTTTAAACTCATGAAAGTAAATCTTTGTTTCTAATAATTTGTTTCAGATATATGTACGTTTCTATACTTCAATGCGTTAAGTAATATGCCTTAAAATAAAGAATAATAATAACAATTATATGATTATTTATATAGCGCTAAATACTAAATACAAAGTTTCATAGCACTTAACAAGAAATTGAAGGAAGTTACATAACTAAAATACGAATATATATATATATTTTTTTACTAATAATGAATCTTATTCGATCAAGGCAATACTTATTAATTACTAATTGAACATATAAATATAAAAATATACAAATAAGTTGATAATCGAAACTAAACAATAAATAAATGGGTTTTCAAAATGTTTCTTAAATGTTTCCAAGGATGGAGCTTGACGGATGTGGAGGGGTAAGACATTCCAAAGTTTGGGGGCGTATGATATGAAGGCATTATCACCAGATGAAGTATTTGAACGTGGGATTTAAAGGATGGATGTATCGGAACTTGAACGAAGACCTGGTCTGGAACTGCGATGAGCCATGAAGGTACACAGATAAGAAGGCGAATTGTGACAGAAACAATCGTAGACAAGTGTACGTATTTTAAATGAAATTCTCCTGTCAACAGGTAGCCAGTGTAGCTCATGAAGCAGAGGAGTAGCATGCTCACGTTTGCTAACCCGGAAAACTAATTTTACCGTACGGTTGCAGGCGCTTAATGTCAACAGACGTGATTCCAAAAAGTACTGAATTTGCATAGTCCAGACGCGTGGAGATGAGAGGCCGGACAGCATGCCCACATGCTTCCTTATTTATGAAGGGCCTGGAAGTGGTAATTAAATGTGCGACACATTGATGTTACATGTAGGTCCATTTTCATAAAATAAAAAAAATCTAATTCTGATTTTTCTATCAAAGTAATTCATGACATATTTTCATGTTTAAAGCTTGTTCATACTTGTTTTCGTCAGAGTTTATGCATTTCAGTTTTAAAGGACATTTCCTTAAATATCAAAATCTTGCACAATAATTGTTATATAATTATTTTCAGCATGATTGCTGGCAAGTTCATGTGCCTCGCACCGCTGAACCACATGGAACAGATTATTATTATTATTTTGAAGTAATGTCGTGCATTCCTAATTCAATAGTATTAGTAAACAAATATGACGGAGATTTGGGTGAATTATCAACATTGGTAACAAGCAATAGAGGACCTTTTGGTGACAAAATTAAAATTCCATCTTTAGCAACATGTGAAGGACATAATACTTTCGATTTTAAGGCCACGTCACATTTATACTTAATATCTTAATTACTATATTTGGCACTTTGCTTACATTTGGGTTGGGTGACTTCATCAGGTTATCGTGGTGACTTTTTGCTCTTGTCTGTTTGCTGTCTTCAAAGAGATACCTCCTCGTCGTCTGTCCGTCATCGGTGTGGCAGCGTGCTCATGCAATTATCGCAGCCGACAGGATTCCAATATTGGAGCTTGTAGAAACGTTTACACAACGCCTGTGCAGCCCGCTTCCCCTTGTGCCTTCTGGGAAAATGTAATATCAACCATTTTTTGTTCGTTCCTGCTGATCAGATCCCCAATTTCGATCTTCGTGGGCCATCCTGCAATCCTAGTTACTACAACAAGAAGTCCTTCCACTTCAATTTGACTCAAGCCTTTTTGTTTCAAATCTGTTTACTACTTCTCTAAATTACTCTTTATTTCATAATTTACAATTTAATGCTTTTGATGGTATCTTCAGACTAAAAACGTATGCGGAAAGCGTTGTGAGTTCATAATTAAAGATAATATCCGTTAAATAATTCCATTTACTTTAAAACATTTATTATCGTATCCAGTTTATTCTTTGATCCATTTCAGTCAGTTTTGGTGGACTGATTTAAAATTGAATTTAACGTAATACTGGGTGTTAAAAATAAGATTTGTCAAGTTTGGTATTTACTAACACAAATACTCTACACCAAATTATACATGTACTGGAATTGAGTATAGTTACAGCTGAATAATGAATATTTATGGGGAGGTGGTTTGAATAAGATAGCAATATTCAGTTTTAAGTAATTCATGCTTAGGTTAGGGTTCAAATTTTGTCAATATCCAGTCCCCTGTACAAAATTGAAACTACAGAGATCAAACGAACGGTGTGTGTGTGAGAGGGATCGAGTGTGTATCTATAGCAGTAGAGAATGGCTGTGGAGTGTGGATAGCGCACATTGGAAACTTTGGTATACCAGTTTCTCTACAACCAGGTTAGATAAAAGCTTTATTAATATTCATTAGTAAGTAGCCTGGCAACTGGAAGACTTTATTCACTCTCCACAGCCATTGTCTATTGCTATTTTACCAGAGTAAAGGAATGTCTGAATAATTTCCTCCGGTGACATTTTCTCCGACGATTGTTTCATGAACTATATCCCTAACCCTAGTCCTAACCGAAACACTTATCCAAATTCTATTCTGAACTGAAACCCCAATGCCAACCGTAACTCTTTGTCTTCTGAGATATTTTCTCCGGAGCAACTGTCGCCGGAGCAAATGTCAGATCATTGATTAATGAAAGATATGCTTGTGTTTGCTATGACAAACATGAATAATGTTACAATAAAGAGCTTAAAATTCTATTCAATACAATTTTAGTTATTGTCCAAATGTTTAAAAACAACAAAGAAAATTTGAAACGCTCCTAATTGATATTCGTAATGACAATTATGAACTTACGACTACCTCCTTCAACTTGCATAGCCAGGTGGGAGCAGAAGGTTCTTACAGACCCTAGAAGATGTATTGACTGATAATTTTTTTTCTGCTAACTTTAACCAATTCCGCTGCACTAATGACACCAGGTCTGAACAATACATGAAGAGCTTATTTCCAAAAGGGGGTAGATCCATTTTTCATCAAATGTGACTTTTTTACATGAATCTATAAAATTTTAGGAGCTCTATGAGATAACACAAACGAAAAGTTGAAATTCCCACCAAAAAGTGGTAAAAAATGGGCAATAAAAATGACTTTATTTCCAAAACGGGGTAGATCCAATTCAGTTTTCGAATAAAATAAATAACAAGTCACATATTTTTTGTAAGTGTGGTTTTACATTTGCATTCTGGGGTTCTTAGTTTGGCTAAGTTGGTTTTACTAAAAGAACTTTGCAATGTGGATTAATTTGATAAATTTGTTTTCCTTAGAATGTTGTGGATCTACCCCCTTTTGGAAATAAACTAGAGTTTGTTTCCAAAAGGGGGTACATCCATTTTTCATCAAATTTCATTTTTCTGTCAAAATCCAAATAATTTTAACAGCTCTATAACATAACACAAATGAGGAGAAATTCAAGCTAAAAGTTGTAAAAATGACAACTAAAACTGACTTTTACCTTCAAAATGGGGTACATTCATTTAGTTTATTTCCAAAAGGGGGTAGATCCAAAATATTCAAAAATAAAAGCAAACATTTTAAAAAATTGAAAACCCACAGATTTTTTTTAAGTGTGGTTTTACATTCGAATTGTGGGGTACTTTTTAGTGTCAAGTTGGTTTTACGCAGAAACATTGCAATATGGGTAAATTAGAAAACCTTATTTTTCTCAGAATAGTGAAAAGTGGATCTACCCCCTTTTGGAAATAAACTCTTCACATATTGAACCCATACCTGTACATATATCATACATAGGTGATAACTGCTATCACTTCTAGCTTTCCCACTTGTCCTTACCCGCACCCATACGTGTACCCATACCCATGTACCAGTTTGACCTGCACTTGCACTGGTACTCATGGTACTGTGCTCGTACACCCGTACCCAGGTCCCAGATTCCGTATTAGTACTAACACCCGTACACATGATCTCGTACCCAGGCAAATTGATTTATCAACAAGCAAGTGAGTACGCACATACAGTACCGAGTAGAAGTTGGTTAAGCTTAGGGTCGAGACTATAGTTATTTATTCGCCCGTGCTGTCAGCAAAACCATGGCACTTGTGAGAAAATGCGGGTCGTTTTTGAAGTTTAGATTTTAATGTAAGTTAGTCCTATTAAGTGATGATCTGGGACTAGATCTAACGCCCTATTTAGGTTTGTTAGGTCTTCAACGTGTGTATATGTATGTGTATCTTGCATGGTCTCAGGCTGTATTGTCGACCCGTGTTATCATCAAGTTCAAACGTTTTCTTTCTCTCGAAAATGTCCATTTTATTTAAATCAATTTAATCGTTAAATACGAGCTCATCAATATACTTTATAATTAACGCAGTTTGTCTCACCATCTGTATGACCTTGCGAATACTATAATTATCACATTCGTAATCAAATTCTATTTCGATCAGTTTGTGCAATGATTTGGGTAGAATACCCTGATATGGTATGCGATACATTCGAATCACCCGCGCGGCATGCTCCTGCAGACTGCATTGTTGCCAAAACTCAATTCGCTTCAGGATTTCATCCTTCATGTCACGTGTCTCTTGGTATTTGGAGGGAGACGACAATATGTCACTGATGGTTTCACCCTTCTCGTTCTCTTGAGTCAATATAAATCCATGTCGAATGAACAGTTCAAAGATGGTGAAAAGAAGCAGACGGTCTTTGTAAAACATCACATGTTCCCTGCCATCTGAGAACTCGTATATCTTCCGTTCTTTATTCAACTTACAACATAAAATGTGTAACACCGTGTTGCCATCAGATTTGTTGAATCGCACGTTCGCAGCATTAATGCGATCCAGCGTGATAAGAAGACAAAATATACGTTTAAATGTATAAATAACGTCAGACAAGAAATACACTAGCCAATTATGCTCACGGTTACCTGCAAAGTGCAGTACCCACCACACCAAATAATTCATGAGGGAAACATTAGGAGCACAATTTTGAGTCAGTCCGTAACGAGTGATCCTAGCCTCTGACAAATCGCGCTTATGGTCCTGTTCGTGTCGACAGGTCCACATAACGATCATTTTCTCCACGACCGGGAATACTAGCTCCAAAACATGTCGACCAAAAACACAACTTATTAAAACAATTATCCGCAACAGTTTATCAAGAACATTCTTATGTTTGCACACTGAAAGTGGTTGTTTGTCTCTTGTCATGACATCCATAAATATCTGTAGAAAGCAATAGATGTCCTCGAATTGTATCTTATAATGTTGATCTTGTTTCGCTATGCGTTTGTACCGAAGTACTTTCGTTAACAAACTTTCGATGAAGTCTAGTATTATCTCACAATCAGGGTGGCGAGTTTTGACTTGTAGATTGATAAGATAAGACATGACATCAATCGCCTCCTCCCAGTTTCGTCTTCGAGCTAATTCTTGTATCACATTATTGGCAAATTTTGTTTCAAAGACCACATCCTTCGATAGCAACCTCTCCCTTATCAAAAAGGCCTCTGCCATCCGAGCAAAACTATTGTCTCGTATCTTCTCTAAATCTTCCATCGTTTTACTTTCAGCATAGTCGTACAAACCACATGACGAAACATAGTTTTCTTTTGGATATACTTCTTTCGGATCCTCGAAGCGAAGTTGCAGGGCTCTGCTCATCAAACGATAACTCACGTCATGCTGATTCCACCCATAAAACTGTCGAGCTAAAAACTGGTTTGCTGCCAGAAGTTCAAGAGCATGTATCCTTTCAATTCTCGGTATACATTCTAACGTTGAAAAATATTCAACGATCGAAATGCCATGGTTTTCCACTGCGTAATCCAAAGGGGTAAAACCGTGAGCATCACGTTGCATTTTGGCACCATGGTTTATCAGCGCTTTCAGGGTGGGCAACAAGTGGATCGATTCATCAACTGCGGACATATAATATCTGTTGTAATACCTATTGGTGGAAGCATAATGGAGGACAGAACGTCCTTGATGATCCAAGACATTCGGATTAGCTTTCCCTTCTAACAAGGCCTCGGTCAAATATTCATCAAAACACGCATGCATCAAGAGGGTCATTCCATTGCTGTCCACTTCGTTCACGTTTGTTTCATCGATATGTCCTGAATCCAATATCGATCTTGCCTCCTCAAGACATTCTGTACGTCTACTGTCAGAAATATAGTGATCCCAGCTAACTCGTGCACACGTTGCTTTTTGTGTTCCTTCGTTCCGACATTCCTCATTTAGATCGACATCTAAGGTGTTAGATTGGTTGTCCGCCATTTTGGAACGAGCCAGGTATGCGAATTCATATCTGTAAGGACGAGATATAAATGTTCTCAGTTTATGATTGGTGGATTCTAGTCTGGACACACGTCCGAGTTCTAGTAAATTCTGGCTCAGTATCGAATGAAATATATTTGAAGTTTTTACGAAAGGTAAAACATTTCTAGAATTTGAATAATGAACAAACAATAGCCAGTTGTGTATCTCATGAATCGCTTCCGAGCTCAGTTCAGTAGTTCGTTCAGTATCTTTGTCTATGAATACCAATCTGCATGTGAATTGGTACTTAAAAAGCAACAACTTGACACGTATGTGGTACACCATGTGTTTGAAGTAAAAAAAAAAAAAAAATCGCGTACGTGAAAGTAAATTGACCAGATTTTTTAAAAATTATTTTCTATTTCTTTGGGAGGGGGGCAAGTAACAGTCAACGAAATTTCAATAAATCTGAGTTTCTAGCATATATTTTATGAAATGCGTTCATAAATAAATTTATTTTTTTTCTCTAGTTTATTAATACTAATCAACTAGCAATCGTAATTCTTGGAATTCGAAAGCGAAGCACAAATTTAAAAGAGATGTGTAGAATCGGTTGGAGATATTGACGTGCGATTACAACATTGGCGTTTCCATATTACTTCGTTAGATTAGACACGTCCGATACATAAAATGTAAAGCTAATATATGGTATTATAATCGTGTGCACACAACTCGTCATAACTGATGCTGGAACTGACAATAACATCTAACTTACGTATTATTCGTGTAAAGAGGCTCCTGTCACCTGAACTGGTCTCTCATGTCCCATGACTGATTCTCACTGATCACTCTTCGAGCTTGTCAAATTGAGTCTGAATTTAAACGTTATATGTCACTGGCACTGAGAGGGTATAAACGCGAGAGTAACTTGTAACTTCACTTGCTATGGTTCTCCGAAGGAACAGTGAATGAAGAGTATGCTTACCAATCCCACAGGTAGTCCTATCATTTAGTGTTGAGTTCTGATTAGGACAGTGTTTGTTTGCGTCCTGATGGCGCAATTCACTGAGGTATTTGAACTTTAAAGAGTTTACATTGTTAATTTGTTACAATTTAGGTAAACATTATGTGCACTTCGGACACTCTCTGTGACGCCTTACAGATTTGATGCTCAAAGTTCACACTGCTCTTGATAAAAGAAGCACAACTATCAAACCAAAATCAGACGTAACACGATGTTTGATGCACTGCATGGGTGTAAAGATTGTTGCTTTGTTTTTGGCCTGTTCAACGTGTTTATACATGTCTACAAACAAACTCTGAACTACACCGGAAGTCCCTGGGAAATTGTGCGACTGTCACTTCGTATCCGTTCCATCAATCCCTGGGAGGCGATTTTTTTTCCCACGAACTTTTTCCACAGGACGCATGCGCACATGATCATACTACGAGATCTTATTACTATTCATTAGCATGTCTATGTACGTTGATTCAAGTGCGTCGACCAGATTTCAATTCAGCGACGCAAAGAGTGTGCTACATAAAGTTTGCACGCAATATCTGATTTCAATAGGGGAAATACGCGTGTCTAGCAGCAGCTAGCTATTTTTCTCAGCAAAAATCCCCTTTTCACCTGTTCACAGTGTATCACCTTCATGATAATATTTCTAAAGCTCTATCTGACCACAATGATCAAACATATACTGGAGCACTGGAAGATTGCAAATTCCCCCAATTTGTTGTATTTCATGTGAAAATTAATTTTATTTAGTTAAGTTAACCTTATTTACCCTGCGAATGAAACATCGTTTTGAAAGTTGTAGCACGTCAAATAGTAATGGACTCGCATATTCATTGTCAGCATGTGTGTACAAAAGATGTTTGAACAGTTGTTTATATTCTAAGAAATTTCACTATACTGCAGTGTTGGAGGTCTCGATACTGACCAGTTTACTTGGTCTTGATATAGGTCTCGACCCTCTGGTCTTGGTCTTGAACATTCTTATCTCGGATTTTTTGGCCAGGACCAGCTCAAGATCAGTATACCGAAATAACAATACTGCATACGCTTTTCGGACGTCTGCATATCGTACGAAGCGCGTATGACTTCGTGTTTAATTCAAACATGTCAAAAGTAATTTCAACATGAATTTTAATAAGGACCACCAACAGGGAGGGGGGGGGACACTCGACTTACAATGTGATATCTATGTGCCGCACCGAAGTCGAAAATCGGGGGCTATGGAACGGGCTTGAGCAAAAAATGGGGGTCTCCGGAACTGGAGCTAAGGCTAATTCAGAAAACCTCAAAATGCTATGCTCCGGAACTACAAAGCGGCGAAGTTCCGGTGCGCTAACGGCGCGCCGGGTTGAAAGGGTAATGCTCTGACCCGGCCGCGCCGCGAAGCAAAAAACGGCAAATTTTGGGGTCTCTGGAACTGAAAAAAAAATCAAAATTTTTCTGTGCCTTCTGAAATTGTGATGCTCTGGAACGGAAATTTGGGCTGAAAATGGGGGAGATGTAGACTGCTCGTCCGCATACCTGTCGGACACAAACCCCAAATCGAAGCTTCATAGCATGAGTAACGTTTTAATATGTTTAATCATAATTAGAACACGTATATAGTTACCCCCCCCCCACCTCCTCTTCTTGTATTCTAATTGAAATTACACATTTATAACAATCTTTGGCCGCTGCAATCGGTATATCAGACCATATAGCCATCTGCCTCATATCTGCCATTTCTTCTACACATTCCAGTGACGAGATCCCGAACATCGCAATTTCTTACTTCCAGACATATCACGGCGGCAATGCACTAATCGAATAGCACGCATTTGGACTTTTTTGAGCCTACTTCTATCCCGGTTATTTCACACGTAGGCCTATAAACGAAATTCATGATAACCTATGCCAAAACTTATGTGATTGACCAAAATCCTTGGAACCACCTGTCGATGAAACCGATTATATTGTTTTCCTTGATCGACCATATTTGAAGGACATTTTCCACGAATCTAATATTAAGAATTAAGTTAACCCTAACTAGCGCGGGATATTTTGGGAGATAAGCCGGATGGCGGGGGTGGGGGGCTCGCAGTCCTCCTTAAGATCTTAGCCGTCGATCGCGCAATCGCGATGAAAATTGGGACACATGTTGCCCGCGACTTAATCTATAAAACCTTAGTAGCTTTTTTTCTTAGAAATGGCTTTTTGCCAAAAAAAAATGCAAGGAATATTGTAAATACAATTACAAATGTACAGTAGTCGGAATAACTGATATTCAGGTTTCTTTTGGGGGTCATTTTGTTTCATGGACTTGGGTCGTTTTTTGAATCATATGGACTTGGGTTGTGAAAATATATCATTTGTGGTACTTACATACTCTGTAGAAAAGTGTAGACATTTTAACCAAGGAGTTAATTTGGAGTGAATTTGGAATGTGTTCGTTTTCACTCACTTTGAAGTGATCCCTGAGGTCACTCCAAACATGGTGAAAAATACATATGTTCACTCCAAATTAATTCCAAATTCTCTTTTCTACAATTCACTTAGAGTGAAAATTTTACTATTTTTTTCGAAAATACACTACCACAGGTCCCCATCTCATGACACTACAGAAACCTACATTCCTCAAGTTACATGTGTGTGTGTGGATAGTGCGTTTGTGTATATGGCTGTGTAATATTGCATTTATGCTGAGTCAACCATTCATTCACTCGCAACACCAAGTACTCTGTTATCAAAACATATCTGTTGGACTATGACATGCTTATAAATTGCAAGGGACATCTAGAAACCCCCATCATACTTCCCCCATCCCTTGCACCAGGAACAATCCCACACACAAACATGCATACACACACACACACACACACACACACACACACACACACACACACACACACACACACACACACACACACACACACACACACACACACACACACACACACACACACACACACACACACACACACACACACACACACACACAATACATACGAGTCGAGATTATTTTATCTTGCATGCATGTATCAATGCATAAAGCTAGATTATGTACAAAATATCTAAAACAAAATACATATCGGCACAAGTGGGCGCTACATAACAGCCCAAGTGACGCCCTTGCTGATTCCATTTTGTTTACTTATTTATTTATTTATTTTATTTATTTATTTATTTATTTTATTTTTACTTTTTTTCATTTTTATTTTTATTTTTATTTTTTAGTTTTATTTTATTTATTTTATTTATTTATTTATTCATTTTATTTTTTATTTATTTATTTATTTTTTTTTTTTGGGGGGGGGGGTTCCTCCCCGGGCGACAATTTGTGCTAGGAAACAGAACCTAGCGGCACAAATTGTCGCCACTTTCACAAATTGTCACCACTCACTGAACATGGATGTGTGCATGTGTAATTGGTGACAATCGGGGAGGTTTTCTTTTTCAAATTTTATCCTCGTGGAACCGGGGATTCACAAAAAAATGGGGAGCTCCCGAATTTACAATACGTAATTAAAATGATGCAGTTACACCCTCTACGTAGCTTAGGGGTAAGGGTAGGGGTATTGTTCTTTCTCCACATTTGCATAGTTGGGGACAAGTATGTGTATGTGTGTGGATACAGACAGTGGCGTATCTAGGAAATGCAGCGCCCGGGGCAAGTGCTAAAATTGCGCGTCTTCCGACATCTGAAACAGGGGGCAAGCACTGAAATCGCGCCCCTTCCAGCAGCTTCAGCCTTGGCCAGTGTCGAAATCGCGCTTTCCAACTTTTTTTGGCGGTAACTTCTGAAGTTATTCATGAAATTAATTATTCAATGTCTTTTTTCTCCTACTTTTCTACTATGTTCTTCCCTTTTTTTTCATTTTCCTTGTTTTCTGCTAACTTTTGCCTTTTTGCGCTCCCCTGAAAGTGGCGCTCGGGGCACGTGCCCCCCTTGCCCCCCGCTAGATACTACGCCACTGGATACAGACCAGGGTACTGGGAAGACAAAACTATTTTACTCCCCTACCCAATTCTTGTGTATGTGGATCTCTTACAGGTGAAAGTCGGTATTAACTATCTTGACTGGATATACATTTTCAAATGTGTTAATTTTTCAGGCTGAAGAGTAAATTTAACCAAATCTTGAAAAGTAAGAAAAATATCGCCATAAATTAAACTTCCCCGGTTACGTTGAGGAGTGTCACACCTCCCCGATTGACACCAATTACACATTACACGTATGTGTGTGTGTGTGTGTGTATGTGTGTATGTGAGTGTGTGTGTGTGTGTATGTGAGTGTGTGTGTGTGTGTGTGTGTGTGTGTGTGTGTGTGTGTGTGTCGTGTGTATGTCTGTGTGTGTGTGTGTGTGTGTGTGTGTGTGTGTGTGTGTCTGTCTTTCTGAGTCATGTGTATGCGCATGTCTGTGTTTGTTGTAGTGTGTTTCTTCATGTATGTGTGTCAGTGTGTGTTTGTATGTTTCTGTGTGTTTGTGTAAATGTATGTGTATGTAATTGTTTGTGTATGTCTCTGTGTGTCTCTGTATGTGTCTGTGTGCATCTAGGTGTCTGCATATGTCTATGTGTTTATCTGTCTTTGTTTCTGTGTGTTTGTGTGTCTGCATGTGTCTGTGTTTGCCTATGTGCATATGTGTGCCTGTTTGTGCGTCCGTGTGTGTTTGTGTGTGTGCCTGTGTATGGTTGTGTCTCTTTGCATATGTCTGTATGTGTCTGTGAATGTGTTTGTTCGTGTGTACATCTTCGTGTATACTTGTCTGTGTGTGTCTGTTGGTATATGTTTGTGTGTATGTTTGTGTTTGTTTGCGTCTGTATATGTCTCTGTGTTTGTCTGTGTGTTAGTGTTAGTGTCTGTGTGTCTGTATATTTCTATGTTTGTGTGTGTATATGTGTGTGTCTGTGTGTTGGTCTGTGTGTTGGGTGTGGGTGCATGGGTTTACTTTTATAGGCAGGTGTGTGCGTCTGTGTATGTGTTGGTCACTGTGTGTTTGTATGTATGTATGTATGTGTCTGTAAGTGAATCTCTGTGTATGTCTCTATGTGTCTTTGTATGTGTCTACGTGTCTGTGTGAGTGTAGGTGTCTGCATGTGTCTCTGTGTTTGTAGTGTGTCTCTGTGTGTGGCTGTGTGTTATGTGTCTCTTTGTGTGTCTCTATGTGTTTGTTTGTCTTTGTGCATGTCTGTGCGTGTCTGTGTGTCTGTGTATCTGCGTGTCTGTTGTTTGTGTGCATTTGTACGTGTGTGTTTGTATGTGTGTGTGTGGGGGGGGGTGGTAGTGGGTGTAGAATGGAACAGAGGATGTACGCATGTATGGTGTGTATGGTTGCGTCGTTAAGTGTATATGTATATCAGTGTGTGTGTCTGTATGTATCTCTGTGTCTGTATCTTTCTATGTGTTTGCGTGTGTCTGTATGTGTCTTTATGTATCTGCATGTCTACGTTTGGTTGTGCGTATCTGGGTCTGTGTGTATATGTGTGCCTGTATGACACACAGACACACAGGTAAAACACAGATACATAAACATACACACATACAGACATATACACAGACATACACACACATGATACATACAGAGAGACACACAGAAACACCTGACACACATGCAAACACAAACAGGCCC
This sequence comes from Eucidaris tribuloides, assembly GCA_001188425.1. NCBI lineage: Eukaryota > Metazoa > Echinodermata > Echinoidea > Cidaroida > Cidaridae > Eucidaris > Eucidaris tribuloides. The sequence continues at coordinate 45,620 of JZLH01S0316644.1, forward strand.
ACACACACAGATACACACCTAGAAAGACACCCACAGACGCAAAGGCACACACGAACAGACACGCCAGACACATTAAACTCATATGCACACAGACACACAGATACATACAGACAAACTAACAGACAGAAACAAACACACACATCCAGACGCACAACCACACATACAAACACACAGACACATAGGGCCAACAGACACAAGCAGACACATACAAACACAGACACACAAACACATGCATACACATAGAGTTACACATACACACAGACACACAAACATACACACTGACAAATATACAGAGATACACACACAGACACATACACACACAGACACACACACATACACAGATAAACACGAATAAACATACAGAAACACACAGACACACAGACACAGACACACACAGACACAGACACAGACACACACACACACACACACACACATAATTTAATGTGCTTTGACGGCTGGCGACAATTTGTTCCGTCAATTCCAGGCACAAATTGTCGCCGGCGACAATTTGTGACGCGGTGACAATTTGCGCCGCAGCATGTGTGTGTGTGTGTGTATGTGTCACGGGCACCTTACCCGTACAGTTTTGAACGCTCGGGCTCCCAACCCGTAGATTTTACTTAACACGAAATCAAAACATCGATTGGGGGCCCCGATATATTCAAAATTTTGGTTTGCCAAGCTTTTTTTGTGGAGGGGGGGGGGGGAGGTATAGATTTGCTTCTAAAATTATTCTATTCAGAATAAAACCTGTTTGTCGGTTTAAAGGTACTGGTTAACATTTACCACAGTTAAACAAATCTGAGCCACATGATTCCCCATGCTACCAGTGTCTTTGATGAGGTCTAAAAATGAAGCCCTGAAAAAATTGTATTTCAAAATGATTATTTAGTACTTTAAAAGTTGAAAATCGTAGATTGACCAGATTTCACCTTCCGCCCATTTTCTCCACAGACTTTACTGTGTGTATCACACTAGGCTATTAAAACTCGCCGAGTTTTGTTTATGCCATTGGCAGTGTAAATTTCCAAAAATTTTATTCTAGGGTGTTTATTTGTCCATTTGAACACTACTATGTAGCTCAGATATCAAAGTTTGACAATTTTTTAAATTGAAGCTCCACAATGTTAGCTTATCACTTTAAAAAAGGCGCATATTAACAAAATAACGGCCGGAATCCCAAACGGTACTTTTTAGTGGGCTCCCAAATGATACATATTTTTGTTTATTGAATTACATTAAACTGTTGCTCTTCAAAAGATTCACAGTCTATTTACGATATTTTTGATTTTTCAGAAAAAACCACACAAAAACACCTTCATTGCTACACACTAACTTACTTTATTCCAACACCATACGTTACACGAAATGACATTAACGGATGCCTTACGTTACCTTATGTAAACACATTATTAAACGAATGCATTCTTGAATGTGCACACACATTCTAAGCGTAGATTAACAGATATTCAATTTTTGGTAGATCACCCACAATTCACAAGTGACACATAGTGACACACCCTTCAACAAGCATCATTTTTATGTATGCTTGGGCGATTCCTTAATTGTCTTTATCATTCGGAAACACTTTCCGGAATTTTCGCACTTTTAGGGATAGGGCAAAATTTCCGCAGAATCAAACTTTCCGAGACCATCCAAAATTTGTCTGGGTTACCGAGTGGGCATCGTCAGGTTTACCAATTCTCACAACGCCTAATCACATGCCAAATTCAGTACAAAAAGGGGGAGCCAAATTCGTATTTGATACATATTATGGGCAGCAAAGCCTATAACACATTTAAAACATCTGTCGCAACCCAAATTTGAGTGCCTCGCAGCCAGATTTTGCTCGTGAAGTACATGTGCAACGCTACTTTTGGATCCTTGTGGCACCTATTTTTCTGAAAATCCTCAGAAAATTTAGGTATGCCATTGCAAAACGCCAAAACGCGGTTTGTCGGGCACTCTGAATTTGTCAATGCCACAACGATATAAAAACGCCAAATTTAGTATTTTTAGCGTTAAAAACACCAAACTTGCAAATTAAGAATCGCACACGTGACTCATTTCAGCATGTCTGATTGGCTACATTCTTAAACAAATTTTATAATGGGTAATATTATTGATTATCATCCGTATCAGACATCTGAGCTGTTGTTTTACAGAATAATATTCCCCTGGATTTCAGGGGCAACACGGCTGAGAGGGGTATATTTCTCATATTCCCCTCTTTCACTGGGGTCTGCTATGGGATTTGCACATTGAAAAAGAAGGGCATATTGAACTCATATTCCCTAGGAATTTTGCAATCACTGTATTCACACCGCGATCACCGTTACACGCAGAGTAGTGTCGTTTCGCATAGGTTTGCACGTAAAATACGGTGACGATCGCTCCTTCTGTGCATGCACAGGAGCTGGTGCTACGTGGGATATCCGTATTTACTTTAAAGTTTTAAGCATTATGTTGGAAATTCGGCAGTTCTGAAACTACATAATAGCATTATTGAAAAAGAACTTTTCTATGTTTTCGCGTACACCGTATGGAGTTGACATAGCCTCAGCATTTTTTTTTAACTAACTGTCGTAAGTTGTCGTAAGCTCGCTTGCTGTGCCTGTGGAGCTGTCCCTTATTTGGCTTTTATGTGCATAGACGGAACTCTGTCGGAGTCGGATGCCTAGCCCTAGAGTTAGGCTAACGTTAGAGAATATTCTAGATGTTAGTGAAGTTAGTGTTCGTAGAACAGTGTTACGTTAACGTTAGGCTTAGTTACGCTAGCCTGCCCTAGCCGCGGTAAACTAACACAAAAACAACGAATGGATGACTTAAGAGTACCGCATACTTTACCTCATTTAAATGTATTGTATAACACTGTTTCCAGTTTAAAAAATCTAAGTTACATGATTCCACATGCTACCAGTGTCTTTGATAAGGTCTAAAAATGAAGCCCTGAAAAAAATTGTAGTTCAAAACGATCATTAAGTGCATTTAAACAGTGAAAATCATTGACCGACCATTCCAGTTTCCCCCCACAGACTGCTGTGTGGCAGAACTTTTTATCAGCTGATATTCTATTCATTTCCGATTTTTATCTGCACATATTTTACTATAGTGATAGCATAACTGTCCAAACTTTTGTGTTCTAGGGTGTTTATTTGTCCATCCAAACACTGTCAGATATGTCAGATAGCATAGTTTGACAATTTTTTTTAAATGGGGCTTCCACACCGTTATATAGTGTCTTTAATGCTACCCCTGAATATGCTAATCATTACCACTGACATTAGGAAGTTGCAATAAACATTATCGTCTTTTACCACTCTTTTTATGTAGATCCTAACGCTAATTTAAAGTATGGAAAATAATAACTATCGGTGCATTCCGGGTCGATCGTCAGTGAGCGAAGCGCTCACATATTATGCCATGCCAGCGCTCCGTGCGCGACGAAAACATGGACAAAGATCAGAATTATGGCAAGTCTACTGTGGTCGAGCAAAATGACTTTTTTTTTGGCGAGCGAAGAAATATTTTTTTTCTAGTAGAGGCAATTTACTCTAGATGTCTGATGTGGATAATAATAATAAAATGGACTGGCTCTTACTTTTGGGAGAAACGACATATGTTACCCTCACTAAAATCCGTATTGCCCTCGTCTTTGACTCGGG
>JZLH01S0316644.1:55905-67021 GCA_001188425.1 Eucidaris tribuloides
GCCCAACCACAAACAATACTAGTAACTATCGTAACTGCTTCCCATGTTTACACATCATGAAAAACTTAGTAACCCAGTAACTCTACCCATTTAAGTTTTCGTAAACAATAAAAAATCAAAAAAAACACCTGTGACAGACTCGAATGACCCCATTTATCCCAGTGCCAATTGTGGCACCTCCCCCACATAGGCCCGTGGACCTTTTAGGCCCGGTAACGTAACTTTTAATCCATTTGAGGACAAAAATTTAGTGTATCGCACTCGAAAGAAATGTATGCCTTTATATCCCATATACAGAACACCACTGAAAACTCCTGTCCAAAAAATTATATATTATGCAAATTTAATATATATTCATAGTTTCTCAGCCAAAAAATGTAAAAAAATTACAAACGGGAAAAACATACAAAAAAAAAAATAAAATGCTCTTTCAGGTTACGTTCATAGAAAGGTTGTTCTCTTCATGATAATGCTTATATCGTTAGTTTCTGTGTATAAGTTGTTTTGTGTAGATGGAATGTAAATGTGTAAGTCTATATTTAGTGGTAACGTAACGTAAATAAACGGATCTTACCTCTTGATTTGCCACCACACCAGCAGCAGGTTGTACAAACCTCGTTATTAATCAAAACAACTGATGGCAATCCACTTGCTGCCTCCGGATGGCACTTTTTTTTAGGCCCTTCATAAATCAACCTTGAAAACACCGCATCAACACCGGATTAAAACTCCGCTCGAAGTCGTGTGTCCCAGTAATATCAAACACTCGACCTTTTATTGTACATGCGTTTTACTTCTCCTCATAGAACGCATGTTTTACTGACATATTCACATTTCAAATATCCTTCAAGAAAAGGTTGTTCGATTACTTGAACAAACCTTAACAAGCCTTCTAGCGTCCACCACCCCCCCCCCCCCCGCTGTGTATTTGGAACTTCAGTTTGCAAATACTTGTTTGTTTGACGATTATAATTAACCGGTACAACATCGAATTTGTTTGTAATTCCTATCGCAGGAAAATCACCCTTTCTTGCTTTTTATTTGTCAAAGACGAGAAAACTCAAATTGTTTTAATTTATTATGCATATGCCATAATATGCCCACCCGTCCCTCCTTCCGTCACAGAAAGCAGATTATAGCTTTTGCTTACTTTAGCTTTGGGTTAACAGGCATAATTTCTAAGCCCCATAGCTAAAATCGTGTACTAAAGTTAGTGTAAGATGAGGTCTATCTATACAACTAGAGCAGTTCGACTACGCTGCAGGCGACTGTATGCCACCAGCACTCCCCCACCAATTTAGTTACATTTAAATGCCTCATGAGCATAGTATGCACCCATAGATCATAAGTCTTGAAGTTCATCAGCAATGAGCTCAAAGCAGCCACTGTGAATACGACTTGTGATCTTTGACCTTGGACATTTCAACTCAAATCTTATCATTCGAAATGTTGGTGCCTCATAATTTAACTACTCAAGTTTATTCAAAATCTAACAGCCTTCGTAATGTTAATCGGTAGCAGACCCAATATGATCTAGTTTTATGCCCTATCACCTGTTTACCATTTCAACTCAAAAATTTTCTCTGCAGGAATTCATCGTGCCTTCATATCAAAGTTCACCCATTTCATCAAAATCTAATATCACAGGACGTTTTGAGTTATTGTTAACGAGTACAAATCAGATCAATGTTTTTGCAGCATGTACCTTGCTACGCTTTAAGTTAACTCTGAAATCTAATCAGAATTCTCTGTCATCTGTCCTCATTTTTTAATAAATACTTGTCCAAGCGACATTGCATTTTATCACCTTTTTCAATCTATTGTCGGGTAAGACCCAAATCAGCTTAAGGCATATATGAAAAAAAAAGGATGAGACCCCATCCATATCCAGCAACTAATGTCCTCGCGCAACCGAACTTTTTGTCTCACTGCCGTTTCATATATTTCTATTTATTAAAGCAATGCATAATCAATATTATTAATTTCCTGATTTCATATTTTTGGTAACGATTTCTACTTTGTCGACTATATATTTGTTCTACAGTCTGTTTATTAATGGTATAAAAACACGTAATTCAGTTCTCACATGATTTTTACTGGTAATACCCTTTGGTATAAACTCATAATCGTTTGCATTTTGTATTTGTTCTTTTAGTTGACCCTTTGTGACTTGTCATTACTCTTGTTCGAAAATTTGTATTTGAATTTGTTCAACGCAGAAATAAAAACCAAACCAAAACCAAACCAAAACCTTTGACTTTTCCTCACTTCTGTATCTAATCAATCCAAGGTTCTTACCTATCGTAAGTTCAAATAGTTCATACTTGATCCAATTTCATCCAATCTGATCCATTAGTTCCTAAATTACCACATCAGAATTACCATGCCAGTGACTCACTGGGTCAATGAACTCTTCAACTCTAAATCTAATCATTCTGTGCAATTACATTGAACAATCGTAATCGTCCGCGGTTAAGTTAACCGCAGTCAGATTGAGCTCCGAATCACGACATGTTTAGTCCATGACTATCGATTTGAAGCCTCATTCCGAACATATATCAGATTTATCATACCTTCATATTTGATGCTAGGTTTTATGCATAATCCGATCCAGTGTAGGTTTGTGCTTTAGTTATCCGAATGAAAACCAATCACCGCGACAACCGCGTACAAAATCATTGACATTTTTCGTCCTATGACCTCATTGACAGCTTGATACTCCTAATTCATCCATTCATTAGGATATCATAGCACTATTTTCCCATTCATCGGCAATCCATCAACCATTCTATAAATTATTGACTCTCTTACCGGACGAACCCTGTATAATTATTATTTCCAGAGCAACTATATAGTTTCAATTTTCCCTGTTACTTATTTGCAGTGAAATACATAATATATTTAACTCTCTCATATCCGAATATTTTATATGGATTTTGAACTATTGTACACAAAAACACCAAAATAAAGGTGTGATCACGTCTTAGTCCCTTCACATTCAGTTCTGTTTTTAGAAACTTTCTCTAAAGATTTTTGATTTCAATAATACAATCGCAGATGATTTCTTAATAGAAAATTTCAGTTTAAACAAATATGACCAAGATTGTCTGCAATAATAACTGTATATTATATGTCCAACACAGTGCAAGGAAAGCTCCAGGCAGCGTACTGGAATCAACTACTGTTATAACACAAATATGATGGAACAATTTATACAAAAGTATCAGTCATTTATATTTACCAATGACTACAAAAATCAATAGATAATTGATTACAATAATAAAATGTAATTAAAATCTTGAAATTTGATTCAAAAAATAATAAAAAAACAGGCGATTCTCTAGATCATTTCTCATTTAGTCACACGATGTCAAATTACTGACGACATCAACCGTCACTTGTGAGTAAATCATAACACACTCTCTGAAATACGTTTTACCTACATTACTAATAATGATCTTTAATACTACATACCACTAGCCTTACATTACTATAACAGTAAGCACCATTATTACCATAAATATCATTTGTCATATACAAAACTAATCTTACTAATAATTTTTTTATACCTATGAATTTTATGTGAAACCGAGTTTACGAACACTTATGCATTACACTATCTTAAAAACACTTACTCTAGTGTCTGTCCAGAAAAAAAAACGAAAATACGAGATTGATGAAATATTGTTATATTTTCAATAACAAATATGTAAAGAAAACCAATAAATAATTGACGAAAGGAATATTTTCTCTGTTCCTTTAATTATATATTCATTCTCCGACATGAACGGTTTGAACTAAACATTGGAAGAAAGGACAGTCATAAAATGTTGCGCCGGGCAATCTATATTTAAACCCGTGTTAGAACGGATTTACACAGGGATATAGTCTTTCGTGAGTTTAAAAGCCTATTTTATCATCTTCCATGTGAGCTACCAAATTTGGTGTTTTTGTAAACAAGTAATAGTAGCAATTTCTTGTGGAAGACAAAAAGACAATTTATATCTATATTGAAAGTTTCCTCACTCTATTAACATGTCGCATATCTGCATTTTCGAAGTCTCTCTTATCTATCTCTATATAACATTCCTGGATCCCAACATTGAACCCTTTGTCTTTTTCGGGTAAAACAATTGCCGAACTGAAAATCAACCACTGAATTGTTCTCTCTGAGCAAGAATTAGTGCGTCAAAACTTCAGCGCGCGTGATAAACTTTCATTCAGCTCGCTTCCAATTGCCCAAATTTGAATATTTCACTTTAAAACCCACGCTGAAACAACACGCTTATATATATACTTTCTCCGCATACATTATTCGTTGTGACGCATACGGGGTCAGCGTTTTTTATTTCAAGAGGATACTCTGACGTTATATGTCAATGATTTTGTATGTTTTTTTCACATTTAATAATTACATTTACTGCCCTGAAATCGACTCAAAAGTTGAACTTCAGGTGCAAACAATTGTGCGTGAGAAACCACCTATCCATTGTTATAATACCTATCAATTCCATTGCGTGCATAGATGGTATTGATAACCGCGCAAACGATGTGAAGAATCAAATAATACAATTAGAAAACACTTTAATACACACAGTAATATCTAATTTATTCTGATATGAAATTTTCATTATGATATTAATATTGTTTGTCATGAAATCCGGTTTCCTTTTTTCTATGGACACAATGTGTAAAGACATATCTATAACATCTAAGTATTATAATACACTATTATCTTTGAAACAGTTGGTCATAATGTAGCAAAAACCCATTGATATTAACGCCATTTTCGTCCTTTTTGTGGGTGCGCTGGGCTCATGATTTCTTATCTTCTCACAAAATGACTGTAAGCCAATATCTATTTTAGTTTTCTCTGGTGGAGTTTATTCCTTTCCTTCCCCCCCCCCCCAAAAAAAAAAAAAAAACAACAACACACTTTTACGTCTAATCGTATTTCCAACACGGCGTATGGCAAACCCCAATGGAAAGGCCACCTGTCATTTTATGTCAAAACCCAATATTTCACCGCCAATCACCGTACACTATCATTTCAATTCTATATTAAACTCTTCAACGCACAGTTGAACTACAGTAGGCCAGTGCTGTGGCATTTTTTTTATTCACCATAAGCTGTTGATGTAGATTTTGGAAACATCGGTTTTCATGGCAAAACCCAATAATTCAAACTGACTTTTATGTTTAAAACCCGATATATTGCTAGCCAGATCAGTGCTGCATATCATGCCTAACATGAGCACCCATTAAAATCTACATTGCCAAAGTGACCTCATCAGGCCAGTGTGCCTGGTCACCTGCATACCAGGGGCACAGAAAAACTGATTATCGACCCGCTCCCGTTCTCCGTCTCCTGATTGATTGTGGATAGTATGCAAATATAGGACAGAATCAAATATTTGTGGTTATTATATCCAGTGTCTTCTCTATATCTCAGATTTTACCTAAAATTGATTTTTTATTGGCTTTTAGCTTTGAAGTACGTATTCATTTTTATATGAAATGATTAAATATATAAAATATATTGATCAAACGATAGTCCTATTATTTATTACCTAACATGTCATGTATTAGTCATCAGATTGCTGAATTTTATAAGAAAACGGTATTTAACTAATTAATTCGATCAACATAATATACATGTATGCAGAAAAAAAGCTTATATACAAACTATGCTACTTATAAAACAAACGAAGAATTGCAGCACAAATTATACTCTATATATTTTTTCTGGTCTTAGCTTACCCACAACTATTATATTTTCTTTAACCGTATCTCATATACAGTTACAATGGCGTGAAAATGCAGAAGTTATACAATATAACACATATAATTTTCATCCTTCAAAGTTATGGATTTAATTAAATGTGTTTCAACACAAAATAAAGAACATTCATTCAAAACCTCATCGGCGTTGAAATGGATGTACGCTGCTAGAAACTTATGTTAGATCACTGCACAATTAAATGTTAAGTGCCCCTTATTCAAGAAGTACCTATAACTTTTTAAACGAAGCCCAACTTTTTGTTTTAGCAGAAAATTGGGTTGATTTTTCACATATCATGAACTAACTTCTGCTCGAAATGCACTGATCCGTCTGGTCATCATTGAACCGTGAAATGCCATTAAATGGCAAACATGTCACCTTTTCAAAATCACAGGGTCGTTCTCTTTAGGCTATATATGGTAAATAAATGGCAGTTTTTCTTTATTATAAAGTGGTTCACTGTCAACCATGACATTTAGTTACAAAACTCTCCTGTTACGGGATTGTTACAGCTTATGGTATGTAAGGATGGTTATATAATGCTGAAAAATATCGATTTCATTTATTTAACAAGAGCTCAGATGATTTTTACAATTTCAAACTTCGAGATAGGACGGACATTTTGAATTTGTAGTTGCTCACCTTGTTCGTAAAATATGCCAAAAAGTGTCAGAGTATTTAATGAGTCAAACAATAGGTATGATTAACATGAATACACTAATTCCAATCACCATCAGATTGTCCCAACTTTCCAGCATCAAAACCCCTCAAATTACCCTGTGACTTTTATATTTTTTTGCCTTTAACATCTCACCAGCATATTGAGCTGGAGTTCATCATCAGTTTCACATCAAGAAGTTAGGCAGATTTATCCAAGTGACTTTCCTTCAAAATTATTTCTCAAAACATTTCTGTTTAAAAAATGATCGGATGTATTGCTAATTTAACGGGTGGGGAACTTCTATTTATGTGTTATGGTGTGTTTAGCTTGACCCGTGAAACAATGCTACACATTACATGATCCAAATAATTATTTTATATTTTTATCGGGGCCAATTAGGCCGCCTTACATTGTAGCTATATGAACTTCCCCCCCCCAAAAAAAAATAATGAATGAATAAATAGATAGATAAATAAATAAATAAATAAATAAATAAAAAAGAACATACATAAATAAAAACATTAAAAAAAAAAATATAGAAAATAAAAAATAAAAAATAAGAAATAAAATCAAACACACTTACAAATTTACTTACAACTTTCAGGAATGTTTGTAGTTTAGACATGAAGTTACGACGACTTTTCCTTATACCTTTTGTGGCATCTTTGATTTGTTGTCCACTTTGTAATGATATTGCCCAAATCATAAATCATTATCGAGTATATGTCGATATAAAAAAAAAAAAACATCATCGACATTCCCTTTTACATTTAGACATTAGAACACAAGTGACATGTTGGCCGATGGGCCCTTCAGCATTTGTATTATTTATGTACATTTCAGACGGATTATCGTGAACTCAACATTTGACACATTTATATTTCAATACCTCAAGACCTCTGAGCTAAATTAGCAGTAGCCGTTTCCTACATGTATTATTTATTAATCAACAGCTTAGCGCCACACACACACACACACACACACACACACACACACACACACACACACACACACACACACACACACACACACACACACACACACACACACACACACACACACACACACACACACACACACACACACACACACACCTTATTTAATTTCTAAAGCCTGTTTATCAGTGCATATACAGAGGAATTATCATATATCAAGAATATACAAATTATATGTTAATGACATGTATTTCCTCTTAACGTACTTCAACCCCGGGTGCAAAGATATATGAGGAAAATACATGTATATCTGAGTAAATAGCAAATTCAATTTCTAGCCTCATTTTAATGATAGTAGTCAAACCTGCTGTAATAGAGCATTATTGTGTAATGAAAAACTGACTCCAATCCACCCCAAATGCACATCTACAATTAATATGGGTACATGTATTTTTGTTAATGACATTTCCGATTTTGTTTTTTAAAAAAGAGTGTTTCCGTAAATTGTAGATATACAATAGCTGCCAAAGAAACCTGAAATCCTTATTTCCAGCAAACTAATCCCCAAATAAGATTGAAGATGATTGGATGTTCAACTACAACAATAGAGTTTGTTAGTCCCTCATCAAAATCAATGTTTCAAACCTCGTAGTGTATGCATATTGATGTTTAACTTCACTGTCCTCCCACAAAAAAAACTAAAATAAACTTCCCACAAAGCACATATTAGTGACTTTAATAAATGAAGATAAATCCTCTGTGCAGATTTCTTTTACCAAGAGTCATTAATTTATGCGTGTTTATCCCCTTCATTGTAAACCATTGGGCAATAATGTTGAATAGCAGCGAGTACGAAGGGTGAATGACAATAACGAGATGCCATATTCATTTAAAAAAAAAGATGAATTCCCGCCATATCACTGCACCAACCGAAAAAAGTTATCATGGAAGTTTTTACTATTTGCAGATAAAATTTACGTTAAAATCTGTAATTTATTAGTAACACATACTACTTCATAAAACCCGCCTTTTTTCTATTTACAGGAGTGACATGTTAGCCAATGTGTGTTCATCAATTGTTTATTTAATTACATTTCATGCGAATCTCAATGCTACCACAGAGCTGTTCATTATTCATGGATAACAGTTTGCCAAATATATAACCAATTAGTGGGTATCTACTCCATGGAAATGCTTTTTTATTTTCTTATTCGTAACTACTTTTGTTATTAGCTTTGACATACAGGTTTTCTTCGGAAATACAAGTTAATATAATATAAGAATATCTGATCTTATTTACTGTAAAGATTGTGTGTATCGCGTAAGAGACTTTCTAAACACTTTCTTGCAATCTCTACGTAAACATGATCGAAGATTTAAAAAGTCTTGTGTCAAATCGCTTAAAGGGACCGTAAAGTCGCAAGTCGTGGGCGTTTGGACCTGGCCTGACTCGGGTAATATTCGGGAATGCCCGTATACTTTCGGAAAACGAGCGCGCACGAATGGTGTGCAATTCCCAATGCAGCACGTATTCACCCGAAGAAAGGCGAACTAAGCCCAACTGACCCTCATCGGCAATTCTGTTCGCAGCTCCACGATTGTTGTTACGAACCACTGAACTCTACACTATGTAGCATAGAGTTCAGTGTTACGCACTGCCTTGCAATAGGGGCAAGCGTAAGGTAAATAAACGTACATGGATTACGAGCGGCGCGTCCTTTTAACATTATACATGTATTTTCTAAACATACCTTTGCCCTTACTCCAAACACTAATTTAATTATATTTACAAAGTTACATGATATACAATCAACCATATTTCAACATTATTTGCAAAACACATTAAAAATCAATTACCGCCATATTTTCAGAAACAAGATTTGAGTCACATTGACCAAGTGGCATTTTACCCAATTATTTTACCTGTCTGCATCATGTTGTTGCTGATTGGATATAGTAATTTGATGATCGAGAATTACTTGCTGCATGTTTCCTTGATATTTCAAAGTGATTCGATTCAATTAATCACACATTAAATAAATCACACATTAAATAAATCACACATTTATTTAATAAATTGCGGTGTTATAAACACAACAAAAAAGTAACTACACCCTTTTTCAAACTACTATAACTTTTTAACAAAATGAGTTTCAGCAAAATAATTTGGCAGGAGTATTTTTACTATCATTGACTAACCTCTGTGTGAAAATGTGATTGATCCGTCAAGCCACGCATGAGTGAGCATGCATTAAAGGCAAAAAAGCCGCTTTTCAAAAGTCACAGGAGTCATCTTTTAATGCCAAAATTAAGGTAAACAATGGTATTTTTTGCTTTATTTAAAGAGTGTACTCACTCAACCATGACATGGTTACAACCTCTTATGTTAATACAACATGTTAAGATACAATTTGCTGAAAAATAAAGGATTTCAATTTTTTAAATAAACTCAATGGATTTTACAGTTTCAAAATTGAGGAAGGATGGTAATTTTCAAATTGAGCTCACTGAAGTGCAAAAAATGCGAAAAGTGTCAAAAGAGGTGTAAGGGGGTCAACGATAGTTGAATAACATAAATAGCGCTAAATCATTCACCAGAAACAGAATTTGTCAAAATCTTGTATCACAAATCCCCCAAAATGACCCTTGTGACTTTTGAAAAGTGACTTTTTGCCTTTAATGTGTGCTCACTCATGCATGCATTGATGTATCAATCACATTTTCCTACAGAAGTTAGTCAATTAGTGCAGAAACACCCCTGCCAAATTATTTGCTCAAAACTGTTTCTTTAAAAAGTTATGGCATTTTTAAAAAGGGGGTAGTTACTTTTTTGTTGTGTTTAGTATAAAATGGTTGAAATGGTTTTATGATTATCTTACTGGAAGAAGTCAAAACTTGTTTTGTTATGGTCATTTTTCAAACTGTAATGTATTCATAGTTGGGTACCGGGAGAGACATTAATTGGTTCGGTCAATATTTTTTCGTGTATTTACAAATGATATTTCTGAATCTGTTCATTCATGCTCGTGCAGAAGTTATAGTTATTTATTGTTCACGTAGTAATATTTATGAAGTTACATTAATGCTTTAGAGTGATAAATTCTATTATAATAGGTGGTATAATTATAATAACCTAGATAAGATTTAAATTACAACTTTCCTTTGTGTGTAAATCACTATACAAAGAACCTTTATCAACATTTTAGGTGCCTTATTTACACAACTTGAGTGTTTGGTTGACAAATTTATCTGATTCTTTACCTTACAATAATCATAAAAAAGCAATTTTGATTCGCGTATGATGTGTGTATAGATTGTGTAAAGGCCTGTGTTAAAGATTGGGTTATTGATTTGCACGTCAAAAAACATCTATATGAATCAAATCAGTTGAAATCATATCCAATGTGAAGATTAATATAAACACCTCTCATAGAGACTTGGGATAAAATATTGAGTTTTGGTGAAAACCTGGACGGTTAAACTTCATCCTTTTTCCATTTGCTCAGGAGCAAATTTTAAAAAATCCGCGACGTCAAACGTGCACGTGCCGTTCCAAAATGGTCCGATCAGCCGTTAGCCAAATGTCGCGCAGGGGATAGCCGATTGACCAATCAGGGCGCTCCGCTCGTCTTGCTACGGTGCACAGTAACCGTGATTCGCATTTTGAGCAAAATTGTAACTCACAGAAAGAACAACATTCTGGTAACATGTCGTTATTAGTTTTTCTCATAAAACGAC
>JZLH01S0316679.1:0-12454 GCA_001188425.1 Eucidaris tribuloides
CGACCCTCATGTCTATTTATGAATAGCGGTCCTGATGAATAATGACCCTTATGAACTGCGACCCTTATGTCTTATTATAAATAGCGGTCCTTATGAATAATTTTTTTTATGAATAGCGGTCCTTATGACTAGCGGGCGGACCCCCCTTATACTGCGCATGGCCACTATCTTCATCATGCGTTTGAGGGTCAGCTGCTTCAAGCAAATGTCACCCTTTCTCTCTCTGCACGTTCCAACTGATGGACAAGGGGTGTTGGAAGAAGGAAATTAAATGTCAACCCAGTGTTTGCATGTGGAATGTAAGCGTGCTGCGTCCAGATACTGCTATATCTGCTAGAATGTCTTCGGACCAGTTGGTAGAAATCGCTTCAAGAGTCCAATTGATACTCCACGAAAGGTCCGCATGGCTTTTACCCAGGACTTCCAATTGAATATATTATGTTGCAGACACATACACTTCCAATGCCGAACCCTTGATCAACTGCGCAATGCAGCTAATGAATGACTGTATAATATGTATTCTACCAGGATGGACAATGACATTTTGGAACTGCCTAGGTTGGTACTAGCACACTTGCTGGGTTACTACGAACAACTGCATGTCCATGCACACATTAACCTTTTCCACCCCCATGTCAACTAGTGTTTTCCTGTATATAAACACACACAAAAGTAACTACCCCCTTTTTTCAAAATACTATAACATTATAAAAACACGGTTGTGAGCAAAATAATTTGACAAAGGAATTTCTGCACTAATTGACTACATGCTGTGTGAAAATGTGGCTGATCCGTGAAGTCATGCATGAGTGAGCACATATTAAAGGCAAAAATGTCACTTTTCAAAAGTCACAAGCAGGCGCGGTTCTAGAGCAAAAATTTTAGGGGGGCTACAGGGGGGCTTGACGGAAAGATGCAAGGGAGCGAAGCGATCGGGCGGGGGGAGGGTGTGGGAGGGGGGATACCACGGTAGGAACTTTTTAAAAATAAGTAGAAAGAGTGATTACTGGGGCAGCTAAGATTAATTTTTTGTAGGTATATTTTATTGAAATAATAAATGGGGATTAATTTTCGAAATGATTACTGAAGTATGTGAAAACTGTATTGGGCAGTGATAGGAAAGGAAGACATCTGCAAATAATATGTTTTTTTATATAAAAGCAATGTAAGACACAAAAAACTATTAAATACATCAATTATTCATTGTTCTCTCTTTTAATTGTAAACGTATATTTTTTGCTGCGGTAATTTTTTTATTCCGCTAAACAGCTCAATGGAATTTTACAAATTTTTTTGCCTTTTCCTTATTTTTATTTTTAAAAAAACTGTATTTTTATATTATACGTTTAAAAAGTGTGCATGTTACTTATTGTATCATTTTGCCTTTTAATCTTTTTAGTTTGAATATATTTGTGCCCCACTTTTTTCCCCCCCCCCCAAAAATGCGACAAATTGTTTCACAAGCAAATAAGAGCAATAAATTTATTAACAACAATGTTTATTATTTTTTCGGCTGCCCCTGAAAATTATGTTCTGTATTTTGAGGCGATAATACTGAAGCGGAGAGCTACAAACCGAAACTTTAGAACATATTTATTAACAACAGCCAATTTTTTAATGCAGATTTTTGCCACACAAATACCCTAAAAAATCTGATTAATTTATTTTAATAAGTAAAACCCCCCTTGTAAGACTTATAAACAAAAATATACATACAAAAAATAGTATATATAGATTTTAGATATAAATAATTTAAAGAAAAAAATAAAAAATTGTCTAAAATAATGAAATAAATATATAGAATATGATATATTAAGAAAGAGAATAGAGACCAGATTAGAAAATTAATTAAATAAATCTTTTCATCGACATATCCCAAAAAAATGCCAACAAAAAAATTATGTTTTAGATTATAGACAAAAACAAAGAACAAAATTTTGAAAAAAAAAAAAAAAGAACAAAAAAAAGATGACTAACAAAAACTTATTTTTTTCAAGAAAAATGACAATAAAAAAAAAAAACAAAAACAAAAATCAAAAACAAAAAAAAAAAAAATATAATGATTAAAAAAAAAAAACAACTTGCGAAAAAAAAGAAATTTTTTAAGAAATAATAAATGAACAAGAATATAGATTTTGCCAACATTTAAAAAAATGGCAACAAAAACAAAAAAAAAAATAAGTACATACAAAACGCTAACAAAATATTCAAAACACATAGTAGTCATATTTTGGAGTGGTCGTCGTAATGCATCAACAAGAAAGAAAACAAACAGAATTTTGAAATTGATTTTGCCCACCGCCTATAAAAAAATTATAAAAATGGCAAAATATGAATAATAATATAAAAAATTTTAAATAGAAACAATAGCGGCAGGAAATAAACCACGTTGAACTATTTTTTGGTGTACGAAAGTGATAGCTTATATATATATGCAATTTTGACAAGTTTGTTTCCACACCAATGAAAATTTTTTTGGATTTGGAAGCACCTGGTCTTTTGCAATTAAGGCAGCGCGTGATTTTATTTTTCGTGAGTTTATATTTCATTTTTTATTATTTAGCTGGACTGATGGGGTTTCCCATGGCGTACAACTAGTGGGTATATTGTTCACGATTTTAATAGATGTTCAGATGAGTATGGTGGAAAACTTTTAATGAGTTTTTATACTTGCGAGGCGGAGGGGTCGGGAGATGACCCGCGCGCGGGCAGAATGTTTTTGATACAGGGGGTAGAAAGCATGGGTTTGCTGAAAGTGAGGATACGAGTATTTTAAAGGTATAGTTTATGAAATCTATTATAAGGATAGTTGTGGGTGCAAGCGAGATGTACAGTAAGTTAGAACTTGTGAAAAAAGAAATGTATATAGTAGATAGCGAGGGGAGCGAAGGAGCGAGAGGGGTTATAGGAATTTTTGGAAATACATGTCGTTAAAGAATGTTCTCGCGGCAAGTAACTAGCGTATTTTACATTTTTGTTAGTATTTCTATATATTTATCGTATGTCATTGATCGCTTCGAGTATGTATATGTAGTATTTCATTGATAATTTGTTTTTGTCTCGAATTTGGGGGGGGGGGCTTAAGTCCCCAAAGGCCCCCACCCCCCAGGTAGACGCGACTGGGTCGAAAGGGTCGTTTGGGTGGCGGGGATTTTTGGATCGGGGATTTTGAAAGAATTTGGTATTTGAGTTTAATAATTCGCTATTTATGTTAATCATTATCGGATTATTGATCCTATATTCTTTTGCACTTTTGGCATATTTTACGCTTCGGTGGGCTCAATTAAAAAAATCCTCCCTTTCTCAATTTTGAAATTGTAAAATCCATTAAGTTAGTTGCAAAAATTGAAATCTGATATTTTTCAGCAAAATGCATCTTTACATGTTGTACGAACATAAGAGGTTGTAACCATGTCATGGTTGAGTGAGCACACTTTATAAATAAAGCAAAACATGCCATAATTGACCATTATTTTGGTATAAGAGATGACTCCTGTGACTTTTGAAAAGTGGCATTTGCACCTTTAATGCATGCTCACTCATGCATGACCTGACGGATCAATCACATATTCACACAGAAGTTAGTCAATGAGTGTAGAAATACTCTTGTCAAATTATTTTTCACAAACTTGTTTTGTTAAGAAGTTATGGTATGTTGAAAAGGGGGTAGTTACTCTTTTGTTGTGTTTATATGTGAGTGTACTGAAGATGGTTTCTAGATGAGACGGTGGTGCATCAATCAAAGAACAAAACATGCCTGCTTCCTGGATAGCTGATTGTTAAAGCCATTCCGTTCCATAGCATCTTGCCCTTCACTCAAGCTGTTGAGCCACCGTGTGTCCATCTGTTGTGCAGCCAGTTAAGAGTCCTGTTGAGCACACACTGCAGTATAACTGATTCCGGTAGACTTGCCAGTAGGCACTAAAGGGGACGTCACCTTATTAGGGTCGGTATAGTGCAGAAGTGGGATAGCCCTGCAATTGCCAACAGACTTGGATTATTTGGTAATGAGTCGAAAGAATGTGAGAGTACTGATCCAGGCTGCATGCTACAAATCTCGATAATCCCAAGGTCCTAAAAGGACAATTTTTCAAGATGGCGTCTGGTGTCCATCTCCGATTTGACCTGAATATGACCTTATATTGCAAACATAATAGTAGAAATGGCTTCAGCATGCCCCGAAATACCAGAAAAGAGGTACCACTCATCATTTTCAGACAAGGGATTGAAAAGTTAACTTTTCAAGATGGCGCAAATTAGCAAAATTGCCCAAAGTTGTCATTTGGGCAACCAAGCTGAATTTGTTTTAGGACCCCATGGAAACAGAAATAAAAAAAAAATCACAAGAAAGAACATTTCTAGGTTGATGTATTGGGCCTATGGGACTGTCAAATCAACTATCAGGAGACATCGTTGCGCAGACAGGAGCACTGGAGCATTGCCGTCAATCGTGCCGATGGCATCTTGTATGTTTGTTACACTCGAGGAGAAGCTGGAGGAATCAAGGTGGATGTAGTTGAGGTTCATTCACAAGCAATTATGCTTAGTTTGCATTCGTTATTTCTTTAATTTACATTGATATGATTTGTGTGTAATATTTTTCAGAGATGATCTTGATGAACATGTAAATAAGTCATAGTTTTTCTACGCCTTTGTTTTCAGGAATTTTGTGGATGTTGTTTTTAATAAAACTTTGAGTTTAATTTTTTTTAAGAAATCATATTGCATATCAATCTAATCATTGGCGTTAGTTCTTTTTTTCATTATCCATTTAAAAACGGATTAATTGATTATTACAAAGTAAGGTCGGATTGAGGAGCGAAGGTGAGAGGTGTATTGCTCGCGATACGTGTGTACGTGTGGTCGTGTGGAGCTACGAATATGATCGATCCCCCCCCCCACCCCCACCACACACACACACACAGGGTGTGATCCATACACGCATGCTTGTTCCTGATTCTAAGAGATACCCCTATTGGTAGCGGAAGCCGATATTACCCCATATTAGAGGTTTTGAAGGAGGAGCTAGCAAAATAACTCCTTTTCACAGGCTTTTTGATCATATTCGGGATCCTACTTCGAGATTTGGCCCGTAAAAACGTGAAAACTATCCCTAAATTAAAAAAAAGAGTCGGGGGAAAAATGCTTAAATACCCCCATTTCCCATAAAATTTACCCTTTTTCCGGAGAAATAGGGAACGAGCATACGTGCAGTTGGGAGGGGGAGGGGCGGGAACTGAATGTGCGTGAATTGCTGTTGTGTGTTTGAACTGACTATGCGGTCTATCGGCCCGAGTACCATAAAACATGCAGTCCTTTGGGCTAGTTTTCAGGGGCGATTGCCCAGGGCTATTTATTCTAGAAGGTCATATCATTTTTACCTAGACCCCGGGGACTATCGGACCCACGGACTATCGGGATGTCCCCAATGAATGTGTCCCTCTTCTGTATTTGCTCAGTAATGCGTGAACAAAAATGTCCGTGATTGGTACCGTATTCAATGAAAGAACATAAATATACTTTCCAAGCATGTATGATTTTCTATACATATTTGTTGCTAAGATATAAAATATCTTCATCAATCTCGGTTCTCATTTTTCTGGCACACACTGTATATACGTATTTTACAAGTTCCTTCAAATGTGCATAAACATTACGCTTTAGTCACAGTTATCTATGTTACATCTTGTTAGAGGTAATAAGTAACACGTTAGATAAGTAACTATAAGATAGATGTGAATTAGTCATCCTTTCTTCGTCGTGTAAACACTGGTATTTTACAACGTCTTACACATTGCCACTTGTATGTACACAAACTCAATACACGTGTTTAAAACATGAGTATACATACGTAATACCTTCATACATACAAATACATACCAACATGCATACATACATACATATATGCATATATACATCATGTACCGTCATTCATCCATCCATTCGCGTTGCGAAAGTGTCATATCTTCAAGATGCACACAATACGGTTGTCAATTATTGCTACATTACACTCATGCTCATAATTATGGAATACTTAAAAAACATTTTAGAAGTTGCAATTTTTCCGTGAACAGTACGTCTGGGATTAATATTTGTCCGCCCCAGGTGAAACAATTTTAATCTAAGTATTTCAGGAATTTGGGGCATTTTGTAGCGTCCGACTCGACACTAAAACTTGTGTTTATAAATGGCGGTGTTGTTGTTGTTGATGAGTCACGTGGTTGTTACGCGCGTTATCAGACTTTTAACAGACACTATTCTGATGTTAATTTAGTCATAAATGACATTAGATCAAAATTTATCAGTTTTCTGTGTTGTTTTTTAAATTACTTTAATTTAATACTTTCTCACGATTTTTGGTGGATTTAAAAAAAATATATATATAATTGTTATTTCGCTCAAATGTATTTTAGTTTTTACTTTAGTCATTTCACGAAATCCAAAATTGCTTCACATACTGCGTTTTTGTGAAATAAACACTTATCTTGAAAATTTTGGACAATATAGGAGAAAGAACTAAAGTATCAACAAAATATTCCATAATTATGAGCAGGAGTGTATCTGGTATAAAGGATTGCATATATGTTAATGGATATTTTTTTAACTGAAATCGGTAGAGTGTAGTATGCTTATGTTTTATTTAGAAGTACTAACAAGTTCCCAAAATACAAGAAAAATATACGCCTTCTTTCCTGCATAAAGAACATACCGGTACACAGGAATTGCTTTTAAATGAGTTATTGTGATGTTATTATATAGCAGTCTTTCTCATACATCAACTGGCATTTTGTGTGTATCTATAGCGTTTTCATTTTTTTTTTAACTTTGTATTCAGAACAGGATGAGCCTGTGTCATGTTTGAAGCGTTATATTATACACTGCAAAATCTGGGGTGTTGTTGCACGCTTTGAATACCAGACGTGGTGTACAATTTTATCACCACGGCTGTAATTTGAATATCAAACGAATTATTTCAAACATCAAGAGCATTGACTTTAACACCAAGGGTGTTAAAAATCAACACTTTTCCGGTATTCATATTGTTTAACACCCTTGGTGTTCAATTTAAGACCCCATTTTTACAGTGCAAGTCTATGGACATTTTTTGTTGCTTGATCTGTTGGGCCCTTTTCGATAATCGGTCTATCAAACCCGCTGTCTAGCAAAAATAACCCATGGATTATATGTTACGTTGGGCATACGTTTCAAACAATAGTTCCATCAAACAATATAGCAATCTAGAAAACTCAGTACCCAGTGTATGTTTCTTTACATATTAACAATTATTGCTACCATTGATGTGTGTTTTCCCCTTATATCTTAAAGGCAGGTCGTAGGCAAACAATACCAGAAATAATAAAATCATTTTGAAGACAGTGTACAGCTGTGTTCCATTTTTTTTTCAAATTTGCTAAATTCATGTAAGATCTTACATTATGATAAACGCTCTTTATATATATATATATATATTCAGGACTTCACACGGTTGTCAACCTATCATTATGTTTGATTATTTGGACAATCATCTACGAAAATATACAGTATATACAGGGTGGCCCAGAAAGAATGCTACACCTGCGATCGCTAATTTCTTCAACATCATCTGCAATATGTCATTGTTTTTGTTTGTTTCAGCGATTAGAACATTCTTTTTCCAAAGATATGATACCATGATCATTGATTTTTAGTCATTCATTTGGCTCCTGCGGTCTTTTTTTCAAGGCAATGTCATTTCCCAAATTTGCCAATTTTTAACCAGCGGCGGTCTTCGGAACACCGAGATATACTCGCGTTTCAGCGTGCCATACCAGACAAACCGCGATGACAATGGAGATGCAGCTTACATGGTCTTCGTTATCAAAGCGAGGGTATTCCTGCCCTTTATTTCGGCGGAGCTTGTTCTATGGCACACCGTAACGTGAGAGTATTTCGATGTTGTGATGATCCCTGGAGGTTAAAAAATGCAAGTTTAGGAAATTACATTGCCTCAGTAAAATAGCCCTAAGATCCAAACACCTCAATCAAATTTAATTATCATGTGTATCATTTTGTGGATAAAGGAATGCTCTAACCTATGAAATAATCACCAATGACATTTTGTGAATGACATTGAAGAAATTAACAATCGCATGTGTAGCATTCTTTTGGGGCCACGCTGTATAAGCTTATCAGGCATTCTGACATTTTGGACTTTGCTACTGAAGCAAACAACATGAAATAAGTGTCATGGCAACAATCTTTATAATGATTCAAGGGAGAATTAGTTTGTTTAAAGTTCATCCATAATCTATGGAGTGAATACATATCATGTATGAAGTGTGAAACTCGATGGAGTACTATCTATAATCTGTACATATTGCTATAAAGTATGAGAACAATATTGTTTATAGTCTGTGGACAACTCTGTCATTGATTTGACATAGGCTAGCTATAACTCTTAAAAGTATTTGCTTAATATGATAATCTTTCTTATTTTGCAGCTCGCGTTTGTAACTTTTATAGAGTCACTTCTCGAATAATATATAAATAGGAATCATAAAAAATACACTATGGATACGAACTAATAAATACGCCAAAAATGTGTATGTTGAGAAGTGATAATATCATTTGCAATTATTGACCCAGAGAATACATTCCACTTTGCATTCCCAAAATTTTGTCAATTTAAGATCATTTTGTTTGAGTGATTTATAGATTGATTGGATGCGAAGAAATTATACATATTTATAAATTCATGCACATGTGTAAAGTATTATTTACCTTTTTGAGATCGCTGTTAAACAGTAAATGTATATATGTATGTATATATATATATATATATTTCTTTCCCAAGGTATTTTGCAGAGTGGAATTGAATAATTTTGTCCAATGATTTGGTAGTCTGTAAAAAATATTTTAAGTCATTTATCTGATTGTAGATTTTGTCTTGGAAATAGATAATCACACAAGGAAATATTGGAAAGTAGTCTGAAATATTTGTGACTATTGAGCCGGAGAATAAATCACAGCTTGTTTCTTTTTCCTATCCAAAGAAACACTTGACCGGCAAGTATTTTTCCGATGATAATGATGATGACGATCTTAATAATTATAATAATGATTTTGGTGATGGTGGTGGTGGTGATGGTGGTGGTGATAGTGGTGGTGATGGTGGTGATGATGATGATGTCCGTGATGATAATGACAATGATCGTGATTGTAATAATTATGGTAATGATGACGGTGGGGGTGATGGTGGTGGGGGTGATGGTGGTGATGATGATTGTGATGATGATTGTGAGGGTTTGAGGGTGATGAGGAAAATGATGATGATCATGATAATGATGGTAATGATGGTAGTTATGATGGTGGTAGTGATGATTATGATCATGATCATGACGGTGATGACAATGATGTTGTTAATGATGGTGATGATGATAAATATGATGATGACGTTGATCGAGATGATGGTGGTGGTGACGGTGAATGGTGACGGGGGTAATAACGATGCCATATATGCAACAATGCTTTGTTTCACTGTAAGCAAAGCAAGGCATGAACAGCAAAGATTCATACCGTATACTACTACCAAAAGAAGTGTGTGGCTCTTCCGACGAATAGTTGATAAAGGATCACGAATGCATCTACAGAGATAGAGAAACTTTCGCTGTAAAAAAAAATGATTTAATGAATAAACAAGAACATAATTATATTGGAATACCCCATATGTTCTAGTCACTGCTAGTGTTTACACTGCTATGCTTTATGCTTTCCCGAACATACGATGTCTTGTAACCCGAACAATTTTTCCTCAAAAATCATATCGTGTTTTTAAGGTTTGACAATCTGTGTCAACTATGAAATGTTTACGGTAAATAAAGATGAAAAGATATCATTTGAATGGGATCGCTGCATAGTAAAGAAAACAAGACCATTTCTAATATTCAAATCGTCGGTGTGTATGCACAAAAAAACACGCTTCGGGTATACGCACAACAATATTTTTTCACAAACTTGGATCCAGATTTCTTTACAATATTAGTCAAAGGGAACGGCTGCACCTATTTTGGTCGTGACAGTACCTGCTAGTACCATTCATTTCTTGCAGTCGAGCATGAAGGGACTTCCCAACTTTGGCGTAGGAATGGGGTGATAGGGGTACGTCACCCTAAACATGCCAAAAATGGGGAAGAAAATCACTGCACACTTCTGCATTGGATAAGATTGCCAAATTACTCTTTATTTTCGATTTTCTACTCAAACTATAAGTTTCAACTAAATCAATCTAAAGAAGTCTACTATTTAGTATATTATTATCGCAATATTTAACATTAAATTGTAGGACCAACTTTGTTAAAAAGGCCCAAAATAGTGCAATTTCCGTTAACGCGACTAAGTATACAGACCTACGATGAAAGATGCTATACAAACAATTAAATGTTCTTTTCCACTCAATTAATAGTCAAGAAAAAGTGGATGTGTAATCGAGCAATAATACGGATGCATGGACAGCTTCATTCAAAATGTTGTTTCTGCAAGCGCAACAATTATCTGAAAATATGATAGTTTGATATGCCATCATTGTTTACTGCTATAGTGAGTCGCTGTGGAAGTCCAGATTTCTTTCAAACGCCCATAGAGTGTTTGCTCCTCCAATTTACTTGACACCCAAAATTCATCCAAGACGTGAAAAATACAGTGCGTCCCGGAAAAAAAAAACAGAAACCTAAAAGAAAGGCTTATTGTGTGGACGCCACGAAGAGTACAATTGCAAACAGAAAGTCAAAATGAACTTTGACTTATGCTCTTTCAAATGATACATTATGCAAACTTATTCATGCATGCATCGCTGAGTAAGATGACCTTAAAAATTTAATGTCAAAAACTAAGTGATACACTTGTTGGCTATGATAGTGTGCACGCCACCTGTCCACCTCTTTTATTCACGGTGTGCACAGTGTAAAGCCATAAATTATAGCACATGTTTTTTGGATATTAAATTCTTAAAGTAATGGTACTCGAAGATGCATGAATGAATAAAAGTCCTTGACGTATCATTTAAAAGAGCATAAGTCAACGTTTATTCGGAACTTGTTTCTGCAGTTATATGCCTCATTACTTTCGCACAAAATCCTTTGTTTTAGGGTTCTGTTTTTTTTCTGGGACGCACTGTAGAAGAAATAATCAACAAGAGACACTTTGGAGGAATAAATTTGTCAAATCCCCCACCCTACACCTATAACAGGGAGACAAACCCCACCCTGCCCAGTCTCTACGAAAAACGCATGTGAACGATACTCCCTCGCCAACACCAAATCCTGGTCGTAGTTTATACACGGAAGTTATGTTGATTATTGAAGCGTCATTTCAAACCAAATTTGCAAAAGAGAAAGATACACTATACTGCCGTTTCTGGAATATGGACTGGATGTAGGAGAATCAGTGAGTAAGTATGTCACTATTTGAATCAAATATGGGAATGAAAATGTCCTCTTTTTTTAGATTCATATCTGTTTCATTACAAAAAAACCTGGTGTATGTGCCTGAAACCTGGGCGTGATTGATTTGAAATGTAGTACATGGCACTAGTGGAGCAGATAACTGAAAAATCGTTCAAATTGTGATAAAAGCATGAAAATTGGCATGTAGAGTCATTTTGGGCCAACTATTACGAAAAGTACGCGGGCCACGCGAAATTCCAAAATGGTGGCCATTTTTTCGTAATTATTCAAAATGGCCGCCAGAATTAGTATTTCCATCATAAAAATGCATCCCCTTGGCCAATTTCGATGATTTTTGTGCCAAAGTATATGTTTTGCATCACGTTAAATCCAGAAAGAATAATATCAGACGCCATAATCACTTCTTACTATCATTTACAACGAAAAATTCATAAAAATATGACTTTTCAAGTAGCGAAATGTTTATTGAGTACAATTCCGCACAAAAGTGGGAAAGCCGTTATATTCAACCAATCCATTTTTTTAAATGTTGTATGCAAGTAGTAAAAGAAGCTGTTGTAAGAAACAACTAGAGTGGTTTGACCTAGCACAGTCGATGGGTATGCCTCTGCAAACCGTACTCTCACACAATCTAGCAGAAATCGAAAAACCACGTTGTACCCAATCTGATCATTAATTCTAAAGAAGTTACCATGAAACGAGACTTAATCAGACATGTAAAAAAAGTCCTTGTGACTCTTGACCTTTGACCTTTCAACTCCAAAATGTAGGTAGTCAATTGGTTCCTCATACTACTACTTCGAAAAGTTACAACAAAATTTGATAAGCCTAATTTCTCAAGTTATCATGATAACGAGCTCAAATCAGCCATTTTGAGGCCCCGTGACCTTTTACTTTTGACGCTTCAACAACTCAAACACAATATTTTATCAGTGACTCATAGTACACATTTGACCAAAGTTACATTGAAATCCCATATGCCGTTCTTGAGTTTGATATTGTGGTAACAAGTT
>JZLH01S0316795.1:0-11344 GCA_001188425.1 Eucidaris tribuloides
AAGAGAGATAATTATATGGGCACCCTTGAACCCATCCATTGAGGGTGGTCTGTCCTCCCTCACCCCCCCCCCGCATCACCCCGTCATAGGTCTGATTATTTGTATTTGTGTGTGTGTGTGTGTTTTTTTTTACTTATACGCATAAATATCGCCGGCTAGGGGACTGGCAAAACAGCATTTTTCGCTGCTTAGAATTCAAAAGTTTCCAAACCGCTCGCTCGCTACGACGCTCGCTCGGCGGAAGTTTGCCTTTTTACCACTAATAACATACATACAAACAAATATTCCTATATTAAAATGAAACGCTAGACAGCCGTGAGGCTTCACGAGCGAAGCTCGTTACTCCCACCAGGAACGGGGACCGAATTGGAATCTATACGTGGCCCCTTGAACCGCATCCAGGGTGGTCTGTCCCGCCCCCCCCCGTCATGGTCTGTTTTTGTTTTTGTGTGTGTGTTGTGTTTTTACTTATACCCCAATAAATACGCGATAAATGTCCCGGCTAAGGGGCCGCAAAAACGCATTTTTCGTCTTATGGATTTCAAGTTTATCCAAACCACGTCGCTTTCGCTACGCTTGCGCTCGCGAATTGGCTCTTTTTACACACTAAATAACATACATACATAACAAATATTCCTTATAAAATGAAACTGCTAGAAGCCGGTGAGCTTCACGGAGCGAACTCCGTTACTCCCCCAGGAACGAAGATCCTTGAATTCATAACTGTGGCCCCTTGAACCGCGATCCATTAGGGGTCTGTCCTCCCCTCACCCCCCCCGCCGACCGTCATAAGGATCTGTTTGTATTTGTGTGGTGTGTGTTGTTTTTTTTTTACTTATACGCAATAAATATCGCGGCTAGGGGACTGGCAAAACGGCATTTTTTCGTCTTAGAATTTCAAAGTTGTCCAAAACCGCTCGCGTCGTACGCTCTCGCTCGCAGAATGCTTTTACCACTAATAACATACATACAAACAAATATTCCCTATATAAATGAACTGCTCTAGAACCGTGAGGCTTCAACGGAGCGAAGATCGTTACTCCCACCAGGAGGGCGGGCGGGGACCCTTGGAATTCTAGTAAACGGGCCCCTTGAAGCCCATCCAGGTGGCTGTCCCCCCCCCCCGCCGTCCATGGGTCTGTTTTGTTTTTGTGTGTGTTGTGTGTTTTTAACTTATACCAAATAATACGCAATAAATGTCCGCGGCTAGGGCCTGCAAACGCATTTTTCGTCTTAGAATTTCAAAGTTTTCCAAACCGCTTTTCGCTCGCAATACGCTCGCCGCGAATGGCACTGTTTACCACTTAAATAACATATCATACAAACAAATATTCGCTATATAAAATGAAACTGACTGCAGAGAGTCCCCCGTGAGCTTCAGGGAGCGAAGGCTCCGTTACTCTCTCCCACCAGGAACGGGGACCCTTGGAATTCTATAACGTGGGCCCCCTGAACCCATGCCCATTAGGGTGTCTGTCCTCATCCCTCCCCCCCCCCCCGTCATAGGTCTTGTTTTGTATTTGTGTGTGTGTGTTTTTTTTTTTTTTTAGCTTATACGACAATAAATGAATCCCGGCTGAGGACTGCAAAACGCATTTTCGTCTTAGAATTTCAAAGTTCCGAACCGCTCGCTCCACGCTCGCTCGCGAATTGCCTATTTTACCACTAATTAACATACATAAAACAAATATTCCTATATAAAATGAAACTGCTAGAAGCCGTGAGCTCACGGAGGCGAAGCTCCCTTACTCCCACCAGGAACGGGACCGCTTGAATTCAGTGAACGTGGGCCCTTGAACCCATCAGGGTGGTCTGTCCCACCCCCCCCCGTCATGGCTGTTTTTGTTTTTGTGTGTGTGTGTGTTTTTTCTATACCAAATAATACGCAATAAATGTGCCGCTAGGCCTGCAAAGCCATTTCGTCTTAGAATTTCATAAGTTTTCCAAAACCGCTCGCCTCGCTACGCTCGCTCGCAGAAAAATTAGCCTTTCACCACTAATGACCATACATACAAACACATCATGAAATGGCGAATTTGTGTTATTACAAAATTATTTAATTGCCCAGTACATTTTAACACAAAAATTATGCAAAAAAAAACCAAAACGGACAGGGGTTCCTATCCCTAACCCCTATCGCAACCTAGCGCTTCGTACGCTTAAAATCCCGTCATTGAAAATGGCAATTTCGGCTGAGCGACTGGGTGCCCACCCCCCCCCCCAAATCGAGCTGACCCACGGTACCCAACTGTTTCAAGGTACTTGATGATTTTCTTTAAAATGATGATGACATAACTAAAGTTGAAATTGAATTGATGTTTATCATTTGATTAGAATTTGAAACGCATGTGCTGGAATGGGAATTAGTGAAATGTATCTTCACCTAACACGGTTGAATAAATCGTGAATTTAAGCTTCAACACGTCATCTATATGCAAATTAAAGTTGATAGAGTAACGCTTTGATAAATGATTGCAGACTGCCACATTTACATGGAAATGAACATGGGGGGGGGGGGGGGGGTTTTCCCCCACAAAAAAATAATTCAAATCCTATTTTCCTCAGATTTTAGATTTAGAAATAGTTTATCAGTTAATGAGTGTCTTGCCCCCCTCACCCTCACCCCGGCATATGCCACAGAATTCTTTTAGCCTATAACAAAGCCTTGTAACGAAGAAACTTGAGTCGTCGCAAGAAAGTATCGGTATAATACCATACTAGCGGTAAATAGTGCTTGACTTGGACCATGAAGTTAAATTATTCTTTTTTAATTTTGTTTCAATTATCATGTCATATTTACAAGTTTAATTTGGTTTGGTTTCCTTTGGTTTCGTTTTCTGTTTGGCAAATAAAGATGCTGTTTTGTGTAATGGCGGAACCGGTCAATACGAGATCCACCTAAATGCGACCGACAATTCTATCGACATCAAACAAACTACACCTTCCGGCCCTTTCAACTGTAGCTGGCTGTTCACTGCACCTACCGGGGGATACATGGAGGTGTCGCCTTTCGTGGGCCCCCTCTCTCCCGGCAATACTTTGGACTGTGAGGAAGGAACCGACAAAGAAATTGCGAACTCTGTTCCGATCTTCTCGCTAGGCTGGTCGTCGAGCCCGCAGCATGACTTTGGTCCAATTTACATCAAGGGCAACACAGTGAATTGCACGTTGGTGACAGCGAAAGTTGCCCATCTCCATCTAACCGTGGCATATCATCCGGGTATAAATTTATTTCTTTATTAATTGATTAATTATTCATTTATGTATTTATTAATATATTATAACTTATTATTTTAGTTTTTAATTATTTCAATTTAATCATCGATTGCCACGCGATCGATCACGCGATCGATTACTACTACCACTACTACTACTACTACTACTACTACTACTACTACTACTACTATACTACTCCTACTACCACCACTACCACTACTACTACTTCTACCACCACCACCACTACTACTACTACTACTACCACTACTACTACTACTACTACTACTACTACTACTACTACTACTACTACTACTATTACTACTGCTACTACCACTACTACTACTACTACTACTACTACTACTACTACTGCTACTACCACTACTACTACTACTACTACTACTACTACTACTACTACTACTACTACTACTACCACCACCACTACTACTACCGCTTATGTCATGTAACTTCCATTTTATTCATTTATTTATTTATTTGTTTATTGAAGTCTTCTTTTAGCAGGGTAGTTTCATTCAGGTCCACTGATTAAGTGGACCTGCTTTACAAGAAAGCCCTTTGTCAAAGGTCATTTGAGGTCAACATTAAAGTTTTCCTGCAAGACTCTCTTATGACACATACCTTGGCAACCATTGGTCCAATGGCGACCAAAGTTGGGTGATAGATGCATTAGGGGTACCCTCATGCTGTGGTGCTCTCAGAGGTCACATGATGAGGTCAAAGGTCATTTTGAGGTCAACGTTAAAGTTTACCGGCAAGACTCTCTCAGGACACATAACTTGCAAAACCGTTGGTCATATGGCGACCAAACTTGGGTGATTAATGCACATGGGGTACCCGTATGTTGTGGTGCTGTCGGAGGTCACATGGTGAGGTCAAAGGTCATTTGAGGTCAAATGTGGGTTAGGGATGTACTTGGGGAAATTTACCTTTGTGATATTTAGTCGCGGGTGGGTGAGACACAATCTTGCTATTGCCTTGTTATTTTTTGTAAAGCACTGTGAAATTTTGTTTTTAGTGTTTAGCGCTATACAGTGTGGCCTAGAAGGAACGCAACACTTGCGATCGCTAATTTCTTCTACATCATCGGCAAAATCGTCGCCCGGCTGGCAGAAGGGCGTTAGCAAATGCTCTCAGCAGAAGGGCGTTAACAGCAAATTGCCTCTTATTTGAAATTCATAGGCTTATTCTATTTTTCCGCCTTACGTACTGATAGAAGGATCTAAAAGATCACAATACTTTGATTTCATGTGCAATAAGCCAATGGTTGTCACGTTACGAGCAATTTACTGTTAACGCCCTTCTGCTGAGAGCATTTGCTAACAACCTTCTGCCAGCCGGACTGTTAACGCCCTTCGGCCAGCCGGGCGACAAAATGTGATTGGTTTTAATTCATTGGCTAGAACATTCTTTTTCTAACAAAATCATACCATTATCATTGATTTTTAGTAAGGCGTTTGGATCCTAGGGCCATTTTTCTGAGGCATTGTCATTTCCCAAAATTAAAGGGAGAAGGCGCCAGCAACTAACAGGCATAAGTTAAGAATAAAAATGACATTGTGAGTATTGTGAGAATTATGGTACATGGTGACAAAACAGCTTAAATAAGGGGTACTGTGTGATACTCACCCTCATCAAGGCCCTATAAATTAGTTATATTTGTGTTTATTTTACGTCTTTGTAAGTGTTACCCTAAGACAAAACTTGCAGAAACAGCTAGCTATAGGGGGAGGAGCTTATCAATTCAAACAGTGCAAACAGTACCACGGTGCGGCTAACACACGTCGCGTGGCATGCATTGGTCACGCATGGTCAGCTCCCAGCAATGCACGTGCAATCTGATTGGTTGGCAAGAACTCAAATATTTTCTTAATTTATGCCTGTTAGTTGCTGGCGCCTTCTCCGTTTAATTCTTTTTCCACTCCACCGATTCTCGGAATACCGAAATATTTTCTCGTTACATCGTGCCATAGCATAAGCTATACAGAGACAAACCACAGGAATGCCCTCGCTTTTGAAAATTTGGGAAATGACATTGTCTCAGAAAACTGGCCCTCGAATCAAAACGCCTGACTAAAAATCAATGATCATGGTATCATTTTGTTGGAAAAAAATGTTCTGACCAAAGAACCAAAAAACAATGAAATTTTGCTGATGATGGTGAAAAAAATTAGCGATCAAAGTGTTGCATTCTTTCTTGGCCAACCTGTATAAGCCCGTATATAAGTAACCATATTTCGAGTATTATTGCCGGTACTAGTTATTATTACTACCATACCTCTATTACTACTACTACTACTACTACTACTACTACTACTACTACTACTACTAGTAGTAGTACTACTACTATACCTCTACTACTACTACTACTACTACTACTACTACTACTACTACTACTACTACTACTACTACTACTACTACTACTCCTACTACTACTACAACTACTACTATACTGGCTTCTACTCCTACGTAATTTGGAATTTTCTATTTCTAATTTGCCGCAGCCATATCATGGCCTGCCCCGACACAGTCTAGTGGAGGCGTGTTTTCTCTCGACGAATCCGTACCGAGTCTGCTCCTGACCACCACCAATTTCACCAGCGAATCGTTCTTGACTTCGGGCTATCGCATAACGACTCCGCCAGATACATTCGTGCAGTTCGACTTCCAGAACGTGTCCACCGGTCATTTAATCGAACTCCAAGTGATCGATTCATCGTTAAAAACGATAGCCACGGTATCGGGATTCGATGTTCCTCTCGGTGACGTCATAACGATATACGACAACGTGGCGTATCTGAAAGTCTACACCACCGATACCAACTACAATCCCAACACGCCGGGTACAGGTGTCCTCGTTAATATGACATACACAGGTGGGTAGCATTTATGGGGTCGGTTTGGTAGAGGGTGATTTCAAAATACAGTGTGTATCAAAAAAGGTAATCCATGATTAGATCTAAAGCATATTATCCCTAGAGAGGAACTTATCCTCTTTCCAATGATACGTCACTTGTATTACTGGTGTTATGCATGGGCGAGTACATTGCTCTTGAAGAGAACAATGTCAAGTCACACTTTTTCCAAATTTTGGTGAATGGACGAAAGAATTGACACCGATGAACAGGTTCATGTTTTTTTAAGATGAGAGGTTATCTCACATTTCATGCAAGTTATATCAAAACGTGCATGGGAAAAATGTGACTTGACATTGTTCCCTTCAAGAGCGATGTACTCGGTCATGCATGACACCAGTGATGCAAGTGAGGCGAGTATCAATGGAAAGAGGAAAATTTGCTCTTCGGAGATATTAAACTTATTAATCTCTATAAAACAGTAAGTGGCAATACTTTAGCTATAATCTTTTTTCTGGTACACACTGTAGAAGAATGATACTATGGGTCATAAATGATCTCACGCGAGTGATGAAAAATTGAATGAGTTTATTTCCTTCGCAATTGCACACACTATATAGCGTAAAGGTCCACGCAGCTCAGATTTTTATAAATTAGAAATCTTTCCAACGGTGTCATTACAATATAGAATCATTTTTCTGTTCTTGAAGATGCAAAGACCCCAGCAAAAAGCAAATAACTTCCATTTTAAAGATGAATTCAGTATGTAATTGACTGTTTTACAAGTAATAATACATGTATTGTAAGCCAAGTATAGTTTTAATGGTCATAAAAAATCAGCAATTTTTTCACAAAATATAATAGTGTCATGCCAGACATCAGAAAACAACATCAAACCTAATTGTTTATGATGACATGAGAAGTGATTGTTTGATTTTTTTATTGGAAACGTTTCAGGACGTGTGATTTTCATAGCATTAATAGGTGATACAGGACTATGTACAAGTAACAATAGGTGAACATTTAACTTTTGTTTACAGTTTACCAACACTGTACATTGTATACCTTTAATACAATCATGCAGATCGCTTTAAATTGAAGAACGCAACAATTGGCTCATCCTGTGGCGTTGTTCTGGACTTTAACGAGGTTTCGACAGACGCAGAATTTTCAACGCAAGGATCGGACGAAGGTTTGACCGATCGCGACGCGGGCAAACCAGCCATCTACTACAAGCTCTGTTCCTGGTATTTTATGAAACCGAGACATTCAGAGGAAATTATTGTAGCTGACATCCTTGAGTTTCAGATGGAGAATTATTATTTGAAAATCATTGAAGGAGTTGGTTACGCCGAGAAGACCGTCGCGCATTTGATAGGTCAACTGGATTTGGCAAAGATGCCGAGTTTTACTTCAGATCAGGAGTACCTTTTGTTCAAGATGATGGCCATAGATGGCGGTAATATTTTAGGAAAGGGAATCAGTGCACGTATTAGAACAGAAGGTAAGAAGACAGCTTTACAGATTTAATTTTAATCTGTTGTTGCTATGCACTGTCGTTTACGAGCGAATATTGTATTTAAATCACAACGTAATAAAATCTATAGATAACTACAAGCGGCAGTAATATACACGTCAATGTCATACGACTGTAGAAAAGGGCAAGATTGGAAGAGGTCTTCAAGTTCACAGTTTAAGGCTTCAGCTGTGAAAGTTCAATTACGCTCAAACATTTCCAATGTCGTCACAGTGTGTTCACACAGTGATCACAGTGTCACTCTGTGAAAATGGGCCAAATCCACAGAGTGGCTAGAAAAACACAAGGTCGTCACGGTGTGACCTCTAAGAGCACACAGTGATCATAGTGTCACACTGTGAAAATTCACATATTTGCCACATTGTGTTCACACTCTTGTCACGATGTAAACACACTGTGGACAATATTGTGCTTTTTTCCGGTGGGGATTGTCGAGGGTCAAATCAACCACAGAGAGGATAAGAACTAGTTCTGGAATGCAGACACACATATTCATGCACATAATATGGACCGTTGCAGAGCCATAGTCTACACATTGCAGGAAGAAAACAAAATGTTTTATTTTCCACACTACCATGGCTGTTTCTGTTGCATTATGGGTATCATTGGTGCACCTTTTTCTTAGTTTAGTCAGAAGAGGGCGTTGTTCTATTCTGTCATGACAGTGGGCCTTTTTATCGTTTCAATTCTTTCGGGGTCGTACTTTAATCTAATATTGATAAATGGATATTGGTTTTTCTTCAAGTAAATTGATTCGTGATAAATCCTTTTTTTTTACTTATTTTGTTTCTTGAGGCAATTTTGTCTTTTCACAATCATGTCAATGCCCCTTGAGTCCTGGGAGAAAAAAAAATCGGGAAAGTGTAAATAAGATATATTGTTTCATGGATCTGTATGTATCTGTAGACTGGCGTCTGACTTATTTGTTCATCAATGATGACATTAATTGAGTGATTAATGCAGTCAAGGGGGCTAAATTTAATCAGTCACGTCGCATCACGTCACGACGTAGCACGTTCACGGCTGCCATTCAAAATTTTATCCACTACTCCCTATTGATGTCTCAAATGCCTGTGGTAGGGGGTTTCCCCTACGAGTTTCACCCTTGATCACGTTGCGTTTTCGCACCTGGCTTGTGCCTTCTAAGGTAACAATAAGGTGCTGCAGCACAATGCATTGGCGTATGTGAGGACTGTACTGTTTCCGTATACTACGTCAACGTGACAAGGCGCGGCGTGACGTGAAGTGACCGTTTCCCTTAGTGTACTCCTAATTATCTCCAATACCCACCCGTATTTCCACCCCTACGCTATTTGATAATTTAAAAACATAATAGAAATAATAACAAAAACATAGATGTCGTCACACATGCTTGCTGGGGTGGGGAGAGGTGGGGGCACGGTCATTACAAGGTGTACACAATGCGCGGGTGAAAAAACGGACGAAAAGGGTATCACAATCGAAAAAAAAATTGGTTTGCTTTTAACAGAAAGCTACTTGAAATGGGTATCTTTTCAGATTTGAATACTTCTTTATGTTTATACGGTATTCTAAGATCGAAGGATATCTCTTTTTTTTAGGGTCCATTTTGACACGAGCATTCAGTTTCAATTTCAATTTATTTATTCATTCCATCATCAATAAAACAATACATAGTATTGAAAATTACAAAACAAACCAATTCAATTTGCAAATATTGAATACTACAAAAACAATATAATTCAATTTGCAGATAATAATAGTAATGAAAATGAAAAAGAGAACTTGAATAAAGCCATGTGGCTTTGTGGAGATAAGTCCCCTTTAAAACATACAATAATGCAAAGCTAATGCATAACAAGAAACAAACAGTACTAACATAACAAAACGAGACAAAAGTTAAATGTATCAGAAGATTCGATTATTTTGAATAATTAGACAAACTTAGATAAAAGATATTTTTCGGGGATCTTTTGAATAAAGAAAGACTATTTAAACAACGAATGTCCTTTGGAATTGTCGACCAGACTGATGGGAAATTATTGCGTACGGATCTTGTAATGCACCTTGTAATGAGAGTCCCCCCCCCCCCCCCCTCCGCCCCGGGCTGTTTGGGAACATTATATACAAGTTTCATCAATTTCATGATTTTATTAGATCTACATGCCAAACCATATGTGTATTATAATCATGATTCATCTCTTTTCAGTTCCCGCAAGAAATGCATCGGTAATGGCGTCGTGTGGAGGATATATTAATGCATCTGACGTCACGTTAATTAGCGCACCGGACTTTTTAACGACCGATGCTTCCAGCACTGGAAGAATCCAATGTTTCTGGCATTTCGCTCTACTCAACTATATCGAGTACGAGACTTTCGAGGTTGAGAATGCAACCTTTTACGTTATCTCGACCGTAAATGAATTGGGCCCAGACGTGACGAGCTGGGACTACTTCTCCAAGATTCGGGGCAACACACAGCCCAACCCAATCGTCGTACCTGTACAATTTCTCAGTATGACCCTGGGACTGGATGTTGCGTTTCCAGGGAAGGTCACAACCAACATCTTACTCAATGCCTCGGCAAAAGAGGGTAAGCGATACAATTTTACCGAAGTGTTGTCGTGCAGAGCAATTCTCAGCTGACATTTTTATTGGGAGATTTATCAGTTTCGTCACGTGCAATATCAGATCGTCGACTGAGCGCTTGAGTGCAAAAAAAAAAATCATTTAATATTTTTGCCACCATTAACATCAGAACTTCATTTACTTAGTTTCGTCTACCGTGTCTAACCTATCTAAAATATTCAAACTATAACCATTGGACCAATTTGTATGAGAATTTAATGTGTTTTCTTGAACAAAGCCGAATTTTCTTATCTGTCAGTGTTTCTCTCGTAAGGACGAATTATAATGGCGATTGATGACTATTCTGAAGTGAAAATATTTGTGACTTCTCCTCGAGACAAAATTGAACTAAAAGTCGACGCAATTTTATTTTTAAAAAAAAGATGACGAAAATAAAACCAATAAAAAATTGACTTTTTTCATCCCTCTCAGAAGAGTTTTCTACCCCTGATTCGTGTGGTGGTATTTACGGTGTCTACTCTAAAGTCCCGTTTCCTGTTCGCCTGTCTTGGCCCGGACAAGGTCGAGTCATTGAACCGGACGCCTATTACGACTGTTTCTGGATGTTCGGAAAAATGGCGGCTTACGTACAGCTGGAATTCCAAACTTTCGACATAGGACTAGATAATTATTTCTCCGTCTATGAATTCGGTGGTAGATTTTCGATGGAGAGTTATAGACTTTTGTTCCGTATGTCGGACAGCAGAATCCCCCATCCTGTGATTGGGTTTCTAGGCCTGGCGGCGAGATTTCAAGTGTCAGCTCCGTCAAAGTCAGCCGTGGGTGTGACAGCAAATATATCGGCATTGGGTGAATAATAAATTGTCAAGTTATTATCACGTCATTTTTTTATAGACTCGTATGTATACACTTATTTCAGGAACTGTATAGATGTTAACTTCATGCAGTTGTGATAACAATTCGATTAGTCATTATTGTTCTCTGCTTTTCAACATATTCCTTTTCGTTTATGTGTATTTTAATCATGATTGATATAAAATATTTTGATTATATTTTTCCTTATGCGTAAAGAAAACAAGAAAGGGACTGCGATATTTTAATTCATGACAATATCTGAAGCTTAAATCGGAACATCATCACAAAGAAAATAAAA
>JZLH01S0316843.1:15328-26789 GCA_001188425.1 Eucidaris tribuloides
TGCAATGTATAGGAAGGGTGATTACTCCTCCTCGGTCCTTTTAAATGTCAATTCAAGTTTTGAGTTTTCACGGTGTACTTTCGAACAGTGGCGTAATAGGATAGAGAATGAAGATAGACATATGTGGTATAGTTGTTTTTCAATCCCTTTGGATTATTGGTTATTTTGGTGGCACATAAGTGAATAGGGTAATTTTTTTGGCTAACACGTAGTCGTAAACTCGCTTTATTTCATGATTATAGCCGTTTTTATGTTTTTTTCATTTATCACCACAATGGTTTTATTTTACTCACATTATTAGCAAAACCGAGTTTAATCTATTGATGACATTAATTGTGACAGATTTCGACCTGCGAGTCATCTCCGCAAGAATGTACCTTTAATTGTTCCACCTGCGATAAGCTTTTACCGAACAACTTCATCTTACCAATCTCATTCTACATCGACTGGACGAAGTTTTGAACAATACACAGACTGTGGCTCCTCCCAAACAGACCCATTACCCAAGGGACTGTGCTGCAGTCAAATCACTGGGATTCAACGTTAGCGGGCGCTATGCTATCTACCCCGATGACGACGACGATCCATTCTTCGTTTCTTGTGACATGGACACTGATGGCGGCGGATGGACAGTGAGTATCAAGTTGCATTGGATATGTGCACAAAAACCAGGAAAACATGGGTGAAAGTGTGACAAGAACGAGAAAATTAAGAATAAAGACATACAATATTTTTAAGTTCCAGAGATCATTTCAAAATTGGCACAGTTGTGACATTTGCAACTTTTCATTTGTCTTATACACCACAAAACATCACAACATTCCTGGACACACTGACTTCACATAGGAAACCATGTAAGAATATTTAAGTCTGAACATACAGGAAATAAATATACGAAGAAAATGTGTCTTTACAGAAAATGAACATTTTGTTTACAAAACTAATGGAGGGCCGCTCGTGCAGAACACTGTTGCCAATTTGTAATGATCGTAAGAATAAAAAAAAATGATAAACTCATTTATATTTAACTGATTTTGCTCAAACTTTCACCAATGTGTTTCATTGATTGTATGCCTCCTTTCAAATTTCAAACCAATGTGCTATGAGCCTGGACTTTTCCTCGTGTCATTTTATTAGCTTTTTATTGTGTATATTCCACAGTCGATGAATCGCAAAATCAAATTTTGGCATGAATTTTTCTGACGTGATACTTATCTTCCCTCATGCCCTCTGCGCTGGTCTGTGGTAATCCAAAGAGAACTGTTTAAGACCAAAAACAACTCATTTAATCTCAGATAATGCTAAATACGCAATTCTTTTTTTTTCAGTTTGATACACACACCTTCAGGTCTTTCAGAGAAGACAAGATGGCAGCGTTGATTTCTACCTATCCTGGTTAGACTACAAGTATGGATTCGGCAACGTTAACTCTGAGCATTGGCTTGGCAACGACAAAATTCACCGCATGACTTCACAAAAAGCTTATAAGCTTCGCGTCGATATGAACGATTTCGAAGGAGAACAGAGATACGCAGAATATGACAACATCCTCGTTGCCGATGAATCGTTGAAGCATGGACCCTACCACCCTGGGCGACTATAGCGGAACTGCAGGTACGCTATACCGCGCCCCTGAACTACTCTACTATTTTTTTTCTTGGGGGAGGGGGGGGGGGCGAGTTATCTAAAACACAGCGCTGTCACAAGCGGAAAGTTACTAATATTTAGTGACATAACAAGGTTTTTTTAGTACATGTACGAAGTAAGGGCAGTTTAGCCACATGATTGTCTAAGTTGTCGACATAATATTTCGTCGAGTGAGTCTCTTGAGTGAGACACAGTGAGTGGTTATGGCACGGGGGAGTGTGTTGGGTGGAGTGTTCCCCTCCTCGGCCTCATCAAAGCGCGAAAACTGAACTCGAGCTCTTCAAGCAACAGTTTGAAGTGAGGGTTAAAGCCTAAAAAAGAAAACTTTATTTTTGACTGAAATGACAGCGATATTTAGTTATGTTGCAAACAAATACTATAACCCATTATGTTCAGAATTGTTATTTTCACTTGTACACACTATAAGAAATAAAGGTGCGCACAAGGTGCAACTTTGCGGGAAAAGGTGTAGAGCGATTTTCGCCGCGGTATTCGAGCAAATTTGCACCTCTCACGGCTGTGCGCTCGTCCCACTCCATGAGCGTGTGAAAGTTTGCACCTTTTAGGTGCCGCTTTCACATCCAATGCAGTTTCACAATGTATTCGAATTTACGGATGTTTTCTCTTCCGAAGCCTGGTGATGAAGCTAATTCTTTTACCTGTT
The DNA here is from genome assembly GCA_001188425.1 of Eucidaris tribuloides. Taxonomy (NCBI): domain Eukaryota; kingdom Metazoa; phylum Echinodermata; class Echinoidea; order Cidaroida; family Cidaridae; genus Eucidaris; species Eucidaris tribuloides. The sequence goes on from JZLH01S0316843.1 coordinate 17,640, forward strand.
TTTATGAATACAGTTTCAATACTGAAAATGCAACTTGCATACATTACTTGATGCTATGTTGGACAAGCCTCGGACAAGCTTTCAGGTTGTCAAGAACAACCTTGTTTAAAAGGTATGCATGGAGTTTGAAGATACTACGAAACGGCCTATAGGTACAAGTTTGCACCTTCAACACAATATAATCAAGTGAAAATATATAACTTCACGGCCAGCATGACAGCAAAGTGGGTAGAGCATCCGCCTCACGTGCGGAAGGTCGCAGATTCGAACCCCGGCTGGTCATTTTTTTATGATGCAATCCTTCACCTTTTAGGTGCAACTTAGCACCTTTCAGAAAGGTGCAACTTTGCACCCTTCTGAAAGGTGCAAAGTTGCTCCTTTAAGGTGCAAAGTTCAACCTATTTTTCTTAGTGTGTATTAGCATTTACGACTCCAAAGTGATTGAAAAGGACATTTTATAAAAAGTTCCCTATTTTGGATTGGCATATATCGTGTTTCACATTTCGTGAAATTGGCATGATGCACGTTTTGTCAGTCTAAACTCTTCATAATGGTTTACTCGAAATCAGTGGCGTAGCCAGGATTTTTTCAATGGATAGGGGGCAGACGTGAAGGATCAACTAAATGAAGAAAATAATATAAGGTTTGAAATATAATAACTCGTTTGTTTGCCTTTAAGAGTTTTTAAGTGACAAAACACAGGAGGATTGGTAGATTGGGTCAATTTTGTAGAGTTCATGTCGGCTTCATTGGCTGGCAATTGCAGTTCAACTCTTACATGTACATGGCGCAAGGTCAGTGCGCGCAATAGGCTAAAACGTTAGCGCCTCTTCTACACTTATGCCTAAGTCTTTCTAAGTGGTCCACATCAGAAAACTAGGCTGATACACATTGGTTTATCGTTCATATTTGATGTATTTGTTCAAAAGAGTAAATAATAAAACATAAATACACTCATATTTATCGATGCCATGGCCCAAACTGTACGCGGAGTGTCAATTTCTTAGCCCAAAATAAGATAATCCAGACCTGTCTGGACATTTTGTAATTATAAGTCTTTATCATTTGGATCAAAAACAAAGAGAGACATGAGTGATTCAGCAAAGCATTTTGTATGAAATAAAACAAACAAAGAAAAGCACGTAAAAAAGGATTAAGAAAAAACTAACCAGCCAGTAATTTTACCAAATTTCATTTTTTTTTCAGGTGATTCGCTATCATATCACGACGGAATGTCGTTCACGACAAAAGACAAGGACCATGACGTCAGACCATCGGAAAACTGTGCTGCTTTGTTCAGCGGTGCGTGGTGGTATAACAATTGTCACCAGTCGAACCTCAACGGGCTGTATCTCGGTGGTCCCCACACCTCCTTCGCAGATGACATTGAATGGAAAGCCTGGAAAGGATGGTACTATTCCATGAAGAAAACGGAAATGAAAGTATTGCCAACTTTATGAATTACTTTCTAATTCAATTTCCCCACTTTCGTAATAACGAAAAGCTAGAATAAGCCGATGTATGTTGTAAACCGGGAAAGGTAACACCTTTTATAATTTCAAATTTATATTTTTATACTGATCCGCAGCACTTATTGCAAGACTTAGAAATGAAAGAACTTTTTTCTTGTCAGTTTTAGATAACAGTTAATCTGTTAAAAAGTTGATTAACATCTTAGTAATCACAGAGCGTGAAATGCTACAGTATAAGATCAACAATGCATGTTTATGTCTGTAGGGGTGTCCGATGTTTTCTTGGTATTTTTCGTGATCTTTATATTATCTTATGTTTAATATTATCTTTGCTACTGAAAAATATACGTAAATATCGCCCGATTATTATTATTCCAGCTGGAATACACAATAGTATAAAGTCAAAGGACAGTAAGCTACGCCCAAACCATGTGATAGAATGCGTAACCCCTCCGCGACTTTCGTACACTCGTAGCCTACGGCCACGTTTATCGCACACGATATGTACGCACATTTAGATTTCATCATCGCCAATGACTTAACGATTAAACTTTGCTGAATTGAATCTCTCTTTATTCTGGTGAGTAACTCCTCTTCATCTCATTTCGTTGTAGACCTAGCTACTACACTTAACTGTTAACTGAAGCGTAAAATATGCGAAAAGTGCCAGGGGAGGTGTAAGGGGGTCAAACGATAGATGATTAACATAAATAACGCTTAATTATTCATCTGAAACAAAATTTGTCAAAATCCTGCATCACAAATTCCCGAAAATGACCCTTGTGACTATTGAGAGTGGCATTTTTGCCTTTAATGCATGCTCACTCATACATGGTTTGACAGATCAATCACATTTTCACACCTACATTAGTCAATGAGTGTAGAAATACTCCTGCCAAATTATTTTGCTAAAACTTACTTCGTTAAAAAGTTATAGTAGTTTGAAAAGGGGGTATAGTTATTTTTTTGTTGTGTGTATATATATATATATATTGATGCTTGATATGTTTGGACATCAGATAGTAGTTTTTTTAAATACATATTATTGTATGCTTACCCAAGAGAAAATAAAGTCCAATTATTTCCATTCAAGGTTATTGTGTGTTCGTGTTTAGATAATCGAACAATCCACACTGTCATCTCCCTTTTAGGCTTCTACCAATTAAGCCATTTTTTCATCGATTTTTAGTCTAGGGTTACTATCACAAAGAGGTCTAATTGTGGGAGTAAAATGATTGCCAACTAAACGACATGGCAATGGTAATGCTGTCACCAACTGGAAACCATTTTTTAAATATGCGTGCACGTTACATGTATTTTTGATATAACCAGGGAGATGGGAGGGAAACAGTAGAATTTTTTTGGCGTTAAACCTCTCACTTCGTGTGCGTATGTGCGTGTACACTGTTTGTGTGTTAGCACATTGTATGTGTGCCTGTGTGCGTATGTGAAATGGTATGTTTGTTGTTGTTGTTGTGTGTGTGTGTGTAGTGTGTGTGTGTGTGTGTGTGTGTGTGTGTGTGTGTGTGTGTGTGTGTGTGTGTGTGTGTGTGTGTGTGTGTGTGTGTGTATGTATATATGCACGCGCGCGTGTGTGTTCTCATACAGCTACACTTGTGGGGAATAAATCATGTACCCCCACAAAGGAATACCTCTACAGTAACACATAGTGGCCTAAAACATCATATAACAACAGTACCCCTGAAGACATTTTTATCGATTTTTGCTCAACTAAGCACAACTCTACTTACACACATACTTGTGGGGATCCAAAATTGTGCATGATTCTATGACATGTTCTCCACAAGGTATAGTGACACACAAATACACACCGACAAATACCAATACCCCACAAGTATGATTGTGTAAATATGTGTGTATTTAATAATTGTGTATGTGTGTGGGGGAGGGGGTGGTTGGATGTGAGTGCTGGTGGGTGTGAGTGTGTAGGCGCATTTCAAAGCATGATAAAAACACCCACAGAAATCACGGCGTGCAAGAATGTTATAACCTATCACTCTACTTACCAAGCCAAGCCACACAGCATACAAGCACAGAAAATCTGACCGTTCGGTATCTTTTGAACTTAAATGGGTGTACTATGGCTATATACCGGTCAACTGCCATGGCGCACAATATCGCACAAGTTGCATTGGTCAACACCTGGATCAATGAAAAAAAAAACATGCTCTGCACAATTTCAAGTTCAAATTAAACATAACCTATTGCCTCTTTTTATTTACGCATTCTTGTAGCAACTTACTTCGTCTTTACTTCAATTTTAAATGCTCATCATTTCACCCTAAATATTCAAGGCCTCAATTTTTTTATTATTAGTATTAAACTTACACACATTTGAGTAATATGTTGTTTTTTTCCTTTTAACATACCATCTTTTCTAATAAATTTAGCCGTGCAATTATAGCCCTTGCCAATTCCAGCGGGAATTTTTTTTATTTATTTTGCATGCTTGTATTGGTACGTTGTATCATTTTAGAATTTAGACTAACTGTACTTATGATATGTAAATACTGTGCAATTAAGCCAGGTATCTGCTACAAATTACAATTACACCATCCTGAATGAAATTAAAACAATCAATACACTTATGCAATTTATCAAAACAATTATACAATGTCTAGATATTCGTCGTCGTCACCATGATCGTAATCATTGTCGTCATCGTCCTTCCTCTCTTCATCACCACCGCTTCGATGTCAACAAAATCATTGCACCTGTAATGTGCCCCATAATCGTTATCCATTTTTTTTTAAATCATAATCTTCATTATTCTTATGATTACGATTTCCTCATCGTTATAACTATTTGACAACTAAATTATCAACCAATGCTCCATTAAAAAAGTGTCTAAATTAATTTGTGTTAATTTCTAACGAAAACAAATATACCATCTAATCCCAAGGAAGCCAAGTAGAAGTGTACTGTCCGTCACTTGTTTCTGAAATTATTAAAAATAAGAAAGTACTTCATCACAATTCCGTACTTTAAAAGTTGGATTTGAAAATAATCCTTTTGGTATTAAAGCAAATAAAGATATGATTTATAGCCACGCCATGGTAGGTCTAGTAGCAAAAGGTATAACGATACTTAAACATTATTTTGGTCATGAAATAGATGGAAAATAATCGCGTGTCGTATCGAAAACATCTGTGTGTAGAACGACACTCATCATTATTGCCCTTTCTTTCAAAACAGGGAATTCCCTTTAGATGACCACTTGTGTATCCTACCTTCCTATAATACTATAACACAAGCATAAAAGATATCCTCCTATGCAGACAAACATGTTCAATATTTCCAGTACGGGATTTCCCACAATTGCTGTATCCTTCTTGAACATCGACCATAATATCAATACGGGATAATACCCTTAAAATTACAACAATGCATGATTTCTCATACAATATGTCCACTCACCAGATGAAAGTACACTTTCACCGACTGTGGGAGCCGATTTCTCCGGAATATCCCGAACGCTCCGAGTCCGTATTCAAACAGATCCGTACCAGACGCCACCACGAGGAACAGAATATCGGTCATGCAGATGTTGGCGATGTAACAATTAGGCACCGATCTCATCTCCTTTTTAGTGGCTATGATGTAGAGGACCAGGGCGTTGGCTATCAAACCAAAGACGATCATGAGGATTAAGAGCGGAAGAACCGCCACGAAGAATTTGGCGATGAAGGCGCAGTCGGTGGGATGAAAGCCACACGACGAATTTGAATAGTTATGCATGATGATGTGACCGACGGGGAGTGGTTGCATTTTTTTTGCGATTCGGAACGATTAGAGTAAAGATCGTAAGATATAATTATATTCACTCCTTCTGTTTCATTATCAGCTCTCGTATATTTTGTATGAAACAACTACCAACTGAGCATTGCGTTCTATAAAATACATGCAAGGTTTATTATACGAAAAACATCGATAGCTGCATCATCAATAAAGCGAAGTTATGGAACACGATATCACTTTTACCTCTTCCAATTCGTCATAGATTGATGATCATTGCATCTCCTCTGACGATCCATCTTTCTCTTTCAGTAGGTTTTATGGAAACCTAGTTTTATGTTGACCTTTACCAAATCAGATCGATGTACTCGATTCATGATTCATTCAGTCACTAAGTCAGTCAGTTGGTTTAATAATACACGATTGAATGAATACATAAATTTTTAGATAAATACAAATAAAAAATAGATAGCTAGACAAAAATAGTAGAATAAGCATTCTACTTTATAAATGACTACTGGAAGAGAGATAGAAAATATCAAAGTGTGCCGTTGCCGAAAACTTGTTTTCTTTGTTGTTTTATGTATATGTGTGCGTGTGTATGTGTGTGTGTGTGTGTTTGTGTGTGTGTATGTGTGTGTGTGTGTTGTATGTGTATGTATGTGTGTGTGTGTGTGTGTGTGTGTGTGTGTGTGTGTGTGTGTGTATGCTCGTATGTCAAGATACCACACACACACACACACACACACACACACACACACACACACACACACACACACACACACACACACACACACACACACACACACACACACACACACACACACACACACACACACACTCACACACACACACACACACACGCACACACGCACGCACACACACACACACACACACGCACAAACACGTACATACACGCACATACACGCACATACACGTACACGAACGCCACACACACGCACATACAGATAGCACAAACACAAACTTACCCTCCCTACTCAAAAGTATTGCAACATACACTATAACGCATGCATTTGAGTTGAAGGGGTCTTCCAATAATGATGTCCTAAGAAAGTTTATAATTGGAAAATAAAGTCTTTGAAAAGAAATCAATGAACAATTGTTTTTCTTTCTTTGTCCATGGTGGAGAGATTATCAAATGCAGGCGCACCCATGGCAGAGGGGCTGGAACACAAAATTTGACATTTTTTCGCCTCCCTATAGGGGTAGGGTGTTAATTCACACTAGCATCGTAATTTGGTTTCAAATTTCACGTAAAATGGTTTGAATGGCTTGGAAAGACTTCCAACAAACAAAAAATATTGTGTTCCTTTGACACGGTCTCAGAAAGAAGACACCACGCCGCAAAGACGAAAGCGCCTCCTATCTTCATAAGATAGTGATAAGGAGAATACGCCTCATATTTCAGAAAAAGACCTTCTCAATTGTAATTTATTCTTCTTTCTCAATTCTAGAGGCGGTTTATTATTGCAAACATCCTAAAATTTGCTGTAATGCGATTTTTTTAGTACATTTGATATAAAGATGTAGAGAGAAGGTCATCTTTATATTAGTAGCCTCATCCTCCTTATCACTATCTTATGAAGATAGGAGGCGCTTTCGTCTTTGCGGCGTGGTGTCTTCTTCTGAGACCGTGTCAGGGGAACACAATGGCATTTTTTGTTTCTTAGAAGTCTTTCCAAGCCATTCAAACCATTTTACGGGAAATATGAAACCGAATTACGATGCCAGTGTTAATTAACACCCCACCCCTATAGGGAGGTGAAAAAATGTCAAATTTTGTGTTCCAGCCCCTCTGCCATGGGTGCGCCTGCATTTGATAATCTCTCCGCCATGGAGAAAGAAAGAAAAACAATTGTTCATTGATTTCTATTCAAAGAATTTGTTATTTTCCAATTATACACTTTCTTAGGACATCGTTATAGAAAGACCCCTTCAACTCAAAATGCATGCGTTATAGTGTATGTTGCAATACTTTTGAGTAGGGAGGGTATAGACATACAAACACAAACTGTAGTCACGAATAATCAGAAATTTGTCTGAACATGAATATATACGTTCAGCCCTTTTGCCTAGTTTTTAAGAATAATTGTCCGTTTGCAGAAAGAGACTCAATATCATTAAAGTAAGCATACTAGGCATTCGCCACAATTAAACCCGGGAATTAAACTCGTTGTCATCATCGTTGTACTCATGGCACAATACTCGTGGCCTCATTGATGAAGGCTCTCCATTCGTGACGAAAAGGGATTTTTGAGTAGCAGCGGTATACTAACATATAAGTTACAGAAACAATGCCATCAGTCCACCTGAGTCTTTGCCTTCCGTTTATCTTTCATTTTATTATTACAAATACGGTAGCTTTCTCCAGATTTTCTCCATCTCTCCTCGCAATGTGTTCAAAATATTGAAGCTTTTGCTTCAGCACTGTGTTAAAGAGCGGATGTATATCCCCAATATCATGTCGAATGCTTTCATTTGATTTTTATTGGCTGTCCATGGAATGCAGAACAGCTTTCTCCAGCACCCTATCTCAAATGCTTCAATCCTTCTCCGATCTGCAGCATTGATGACCCATGTTTCACAGGCATAATGTTTAATCAACAATTAAACTAAACATTCGCAATAAGTTACTTTATGTTTCAAATTGGTGAAATGGTAATACTCGCCTTAATTGTGTCACTTGAATGATGTATTATTGAAACAAATACTAATCAAGCTTGGCTCGTTTTTGGTGGGTTGGTGGGTTGGTGGGTTGGGGGTGGTAGACGACCGCGCGATCGGGCCGAAAATCAGCACGCACGTCGCCCACGATGTAATCTAAACATTTGCATAATTAATTACCCGGAATAATTTTATACTATCTTATTATGATAATTCATGTGTAAACTCAGAATTTAGCTATAAATCACTAAATAAAGGTCCTAAATGCCTATTGTTGGGGGTGTTGATATATTATATAGTATTCTTGGCAATGAACTTGAAAAATGAAATCAAAATTGATTTATTATAGTGTTTTTGTTTAAATTTCTTATGTATTTCTTTGTTTTGTATTTTTTCTTCGATGAAATTTGCCGTGGACTCTTTTGCGATCATAAACAGCATAGTACTTATTAATCTTAATCAGTAAAAGGGAAAATAATCCTACATTTATGAATTTTGGCTGAAAACACAATTTGTGTAAAAAATTATACAGGAATCAAACATATATTTACGAATATAACACATGGACAAGATAGAAATTAAACCCACATAAACCTACACAACAAATTTAACAGCAATTTCTGATAGCAACTGTTCAACAATTAATGTTTGACCGTCACTGTAGTACACTTGAACAACATCTAGTAACACTGTGTCTTCCGTTGAGAACACTGCTTCCAAATCTGTGATATTCACTTAACACCAAAATTGTTTGAATTAACACAATTTTGGTATATAGCAGTGAAACAATCACATGATCTTATTTTTAATCGGAACTATTTCGTGATTCATAGTCCAGCGGCTAAGCTCCAATTTTTGGCCGAATTGTGCACTTTTTGATAAAAGCAACAAACTTTCCATATGTTTAGTACATGGCAAAAGATTAGATTTAAAAGGGGGAGCCCAGTCCAATTATCCCCCTGGGGGCCACAATAGGTCAATGAACTTTTTTTGTCTAAAATTACTATGTGGGTTGAACAAATTGAAGATAGATTCTCAAAGAAACCTTTTTTTTTACCGCAAATATGATTTCATATTAAAGATAATTCACGTCGTACACCAAGATGAATCACATTTAAGTGATATGAGCATTTGTGGGTTTGGGTAAGAAACTAACATTTAATATCAATCTGTTGTGAAACTTTGAATTTACATATGCCATGATTTGCCATTGATAAGAAATCTTAGCTCAAAATAA
>JZLH01S0316866.1:16158-26637 GCA_001188425.1 Eucidaris tribuloides
TATATATATATATATATATATATGATCACGATAACCTGATAAAGTCGCATGACCTAAAAGTATGGAAAGTGCCAGATATCGTATATAGTAATCATGAAATAAAGCATGAAAGTGCAGTATCCTCAAAAGTCAAAAGTTTTATGTCCTTCACATGTTGCAAAAGTTTTTTTATATTTATATTTTTCAACCAAAATATTTTTATTTGTATTTTCATAACATGTGCGACTGTAAAAGGGCACAGGTCACACAGACACACACACACACACACACACACACACACACATATAAGTATTACTAAGTAAAACCTAATAAACTTACAAGTATAACTTACAAATATCTGATGCCACCTTTATCACACAGCGAAAATGCGACGATTCTTAGTTGACACTTCTAATCAGGTGGTTTATGACTTTTTTTTAATACAAACGTACAACGCCGAGGAATTACGTTTAATCTGACATAATTAGCCCTTTTCCTTTCACTGTCGGTTTATTATATGTAATTCTACTGTTGCTCGTATAATAAATATGTTGTCTGCCTGTTTGTCTATCAGTGATTCTTCCCGTTGGCAACAGTACACCCAGATTTCAACAGCACTGGTGGAGGGAAGGGCATGAGATGAGCATTTAATCCGAGCTTTATCTGAGGTCAAACGTACGCCCAGTGATTACTATAATGGGATGCCATTTCCGTCTTGAATTTCAACTAGGAATGAAAGCTAAGTACAGATAAACATAGACGCGTAGATTTGCGAGAATCAGAAAGTCATTTGGTTTGGAATTTGAGCCCAGGATGACCTAATACAGAGAACGTGATAATCGGACGGGTAAAATGAATTAAAATCATTTTTCGTTACATTTCGTCTCTTGCAGTATTTGAGAAAGAAGAAATAATGCCATACTACCTGATTTTCCTGGAACTGGAGTTTGTTGAAGGACGCGAGAAAGCAGTACTGTCGCCAGAGCAGAAACAAATGGTAATGAGCATACATTATACTGTAGAATAAACTGTGTATTAAATACCAATCGTTAAATGCGTTTCTTCAAGCATGGTGAATCTCAAAATTGATTTTAGATGCAAACTATTGTTTATGCCAGGTATTACGACTCTCATGGATTAGAAAAACAACGAATTCGCCATTATTTTTATGTGATCTGAAAAAAATGTTCCTTGATTTTGTAAATGTGAATAATAGAATGGAGCACTTGTCAATAATCTTAACTCCCACGAAGGATAGTTAAAGGTATTGGCTAACATTTACCACAGTTAAAAAAATCTGAGCTACATGATTCCCCATGCTATCATTGTCTTTAATAAGGTCTAAAAATTACGCCCTGAAAAAAAATTGCATTTCAAAATGATTATTTAGTGCTTTAAAAAAGTGAAAATCGTAAGTTGATCGGATTCACCTGCCCATTTTCTCCCATAGACTTACTGTGTGTACACCTAGGCTATTTAAACTCGCCCCGAGTTTTAATTGTTTATTCATGCATAACTTGCCATTGGCAGTGTAACTTTCCAAACGTTTTTTTTTATTCTAGGGTGTTTATTTGTCCATATGAACAGATGAACACTACTATGTAGTTCAGATATCAAAATTTGACAATTTTTAAATTGAAGCTCCACAATGTTAGCCTATCACTTTAATTGATACTTCGAGAGAGAGGGGAGGGGGACGTGTTACATCATTATGACATTCATCCAATAGATCCACTCTATTACAATGAAAGATACCATATGTTTTTACTATGGCATGGGCGCAAATCCATTTTGAAACGTGGGGGGGGGGCACAATTTGTGGAAGCCGAGAATATCTCGTTCATTTGGGGCGGGGGTCAGGGGGCGGATCCCCCTGAAGCTGCGAGTTCTAGCGGTTTAAGGAACCTATTTTGACGCTCTGCCGACACATTTTTTTTTCTTTTTTATGTAATGGGCAGTCAACAATAATTAAAAACCGCTTTGTTTACCAAATTAGAGCACTTCTGCAGGTCCAAATTTGGCAATATGAATTGGTAGCAGGCAGACGCGTTGATCGGGGGGGGGGGGGCGATCACCCCTCCAAAGAAAATATTGGGGGGCAAACATATCGATTTGCCCCCCTCCAATAATTTAGATATTCATAATTGCAAATATATGGTTTAAAAAGCATTGGAAAGCACTATAAAACCATTGAACATGGTATAAAAATACTATTGAACATACAAATTTGTCAATGTTTCGGCGCGCTTTGCGCGAAAAAATCTCTGTATTACAATTTGGCGTGCCCAAGAGCACGCCGAAAATTTCGGACAATTCGATCCGAAACATGGATCCACGCCCCTGGTAGCAGGTCATTTCAAAACATGATGGTAATTTAAGATCATGACATCTAGCGGTTTTATGAGCATATTTTGTCTCTGTTAACGTTAACACTATTGTTTAACAGTAAACAATAGCTTACACTCTCTCCACAGTTGAAATATTATTGGCACAAAGGTAAAGTTCAATGACGCGACTTGTTAACAGGGGCCGCGGAAATTTTAATTTCGAGGTTTTGTTTGTTTGTGTCGTGTTGGGGGGGGGGGTTAAAAGAAAGAACTTAATGAATACTGACTGAAGAAATCTCACAATCTCCATTTAACCACAAAATCACAATATCGTAGCTGTCTGCTATCTGTTACTGCATGCTATATCAAATGATATTAATTAGCAAATTAATTGGCATTTTCCACTTTATACAATTTTCATAGGAAATCTCTACACACGCAGCTCAGGACGTTCACTAAATAATTCACTGGCCCCAGACCTTGAATTAGGTGGTCAGGCTGTTTGTTCGCGCGACAAAATCTGCAATTACTGTTTTCATGCCTGAGTAGGAGATTGTAGACCCCATCCTTAAAGTAAAGGAATGACTGTTTTTTCTGCTTTTGACTGGACATTTGATAATTGCTTATTTGAACGTTTGCTTACTTATCAACTTTTTTGTTGCCAAAAGTCTCTACGAGACAATAATTCAATTCAAAGAATAACGGTTACTACAATTCAACTAAAAACATGTTAGCTTTCTATACTGTGTAAGGCTTTGAAATCGTATATGTACTACATATATACCATTTGTATTTACAGCAAATGTTATTTTTTAGGCGTGCAGAAGAGACGCTCAGCCTTTCATCAAGGCCATTTTTTCTGTATAAGGGGCGTCCTCTACACATAATTCAGGAAAGATTCTGAAATGAGCAAGGCGCAAATCCATTTTCAAATGTGGGGGGGGGGACATGACATAGCAGGCCACCTGGGAATATTGCTTATTTGGGGTGGGGTCCAGGGGCCCGCCTTAGGGCCCCTGGTAGAGTCCCGGGGCAAAGCCCCGTGGGGGTCAGAAGCTTATGAGTTTCTAGCGGTTAAGGAACCTATTTTGACACTCTGATAACACATTTTTTCGTAAAATTGGACAGTCAATAATAATTATAAAACTGTTATTTTCCAAATTATTGGCACTTGCACTATGAATTGGCTAGCAGTCATTTTAAAAACATAATGATAACTTGCGTCGGGATCAAGAGGTAAAGCGCCCCTGAAGCTTAATGACTCTAGCCAGGGGCGTCACTAGACATTTGAATAGGGAGGGTGGGCGTGGCCCGTGGAGTTGGATACCCCCTCCCACGCAGGAAATTTTTGAAAATACGCACAGAAAAGACGTGATTCTATGCATGGTGAATACATATTTTAACGATATACTTTATAAAGATTATATAGGGATTGTAGACAGGTTTTCATAAAATATACAGGAAGTATATGAAAACTGTAAATTAAGTAGTCATTCTTGCGAGGGAGGGTGTGGGAATGGGATACCCTCTCCCACGGCAGGACCCCCTCCCACGGCAGGAACTTTTGAAGTATGCATAGAAAAGACGTGTTCTACGCATAGTAAATACATACATTTTCACTGGTATATTTTAGCAAAGATTGTGGGATTGGGTAGTCATACTTGCCAAGAGAGCGAATTAAATGAGCGGGGGAGAGTGTGGGAGGGGGTACCCCCTCCCACGGCAGGAACTTTTTGAAAATACGCATAGAAACGACGGATTCTAGCATAGTAAATACATTTTTTCACTGGTATATTTAGCAAGATTAGGATTGGGCTAGTCATACTTGCAAGGGGGCGAATCAACCGAGCGGGGAAGTGTGTGGAAGGGGGATATCCTCTCCAGGTAGGAAATTTTAGAAAAAAGGGTTTCTAGACATGGTAAATACATATTTTAAAGTTATATTTATTAATAATTGTGTGGCATTGTAGTCAGGTTTTCAAAAAGAGTACAGACAAATTGTGAAAACTGTAATTGTGTTCTTGCGAAGGGACAAATCAAACGAGGGAAGGTGTGGGAGGGAGATACCCCCTCCCACGGTGGGAACATCTTGAAATAACGCATCGAAAAGACCTGTTTCTAGGCATGGTATATACCTGTATATTTTTGAGAATATAAGGATTGTACTTAGGTTTTAAAAAGACGTACAGGGAAGCATATGGTGGCCTGAAGGACATCGTAAATCGTGAATAATCCTCTGCCAATATTTACGACTAACTTTTGCAATATCGTACATTTAGTGCAAATATGGCGCAATATTCACGACTATCGCATATTTCAGTCGTGAATATCCTGCGAATATTCCAACTAACTTTGCAATATCGTACATTTAGTTCAAATATCGGCGCCAATATTCACGACTATCGCATATTTAGTCGTGAATATCCTCGCCAATATTCACGACTAAATTGCAATATCGTACATTTAGTTGCAAATATCCTCGCCAATATTCACGACTAAATTGCAAAATCGTACATTTTAGTTGCAAATATCGACGCCAATATTCACGACTATCGCACATTTAGTTGCGAAATATCGGCGCCAATATTCACGACGAGATTTGCGATTTCGGCAGAGTTAGTCCGTGAATATGGCGAAGAAATTCGCGACCAAAATCACGACTGGTCACACATATTATATCGTGAATTTATTTCAAGTACCTATAGGTCCTTTCTCGAGCGGACGTTAACTAGTCTGCGTATTAGCCTGTTTTGAATTAGCAATTGTTCCAAGCAGACAGCCAACAAAACAAATAGAAAAGGAGGAGGAGTAGGAGGAGGAGGTGGAGGAGGAGGGGGAGAAGAAGAAGAAGAAAGAAGAAGAAGAAGAAGAAGAAGAAGAATAAAAGAAGAAGAAGAAGAAGAAGAAGAAGAAGAAGAAGAAGAGGAGGATGATGAGGAGGAGGAGAATGAGAATAAAAGAAAAGAAGTTGATAGAAGGAGAATAAAGAAAAAGAACAAACGGGGAGAATGAAAACACTAAAATTTTAATGTTATCATTTCATTATTATAATTATTATGACTATCAATTCTATGGTTTTCGATGATATGATTATGATGATGATGATAATTTTTATATAATTGGTGATTGTTATTACTGTTATTTGTGATAATGATGATGACGATGGTGATTATTATCATTGTCATATAATAATAATAATAATCACCATCACAGACTTATTATTATTGTCGGTATCTATTATTATATCATCATGGCTTTTTGTTCTATAGGCCTACTTCGCTTTACAACGTCTGTACCTTTAAGCCCCCCCCCCCCCCCAGACTGACACCCTGTCTCACCAACTACCAAACAACGTACTGGATAGAGATAATCCCTTGCGCCACGTGTTTTGTTGCTGTCCGCTTGAAATTTAGTCTTTTCATTCTCCCCTGTTCTTTTATTTTTCTTTCTTCCTCCTTCTTTCACTTCTCTTTTTTTCACCTCTTTATCTTTCTTTCCTATGTTCTTTCTTATTCTCCATTCTCCTCCTCTTCTTCTTCTCTTCTTCTTCTTCTTCTTCTTCTCTCTTCAGCTTCTTCTTTTTCTCCCGATTCCTCTCCCCTCCCTCCGCCGCCTCTCCTTCTCCTCCTCCCCTACTTTTCTATTGTTTTGTTGGCTGTCTGCTTGGAACAATTGCTAATTCAAAACAGGCTAAATACGCAGACTAGTTAACGTCCCCGCTCGAGAAAGGGCACCTAAGTACTTGAAATAAAATTCACGATAAAATGTGGCGAACCAGTCGTGAATTTTGGTCGCGAATTTCTTCGCCAAATATCACGACTAAAGCCAGGCTGACACTTGCACGACTTTTGGCCACGATTTTTGTCGTGGCAAGTCGTGCCATTTGGGCACGAACTGGGAGGCTCCCGCACTGTTTACGACTTGTTCACGCATAGTTCACGACAAGTTCAGCGACGAGTTCACGAATAGTTCACGAGATGCGTGCCGTCAGGTGCCACATGCCACAAACTGGCCGACGAGTTCACGCATAGTTTGCGCATAGTTTACGCGCACTTCCCGCATTGGCACGACGAGTTTTCCGCAATTTCGGACAGTGTCGTGCCGACTTGGGCACGCCATATAATAAAAGGGGTCCTCCCCAACCCCAGTCATTTTTGGATTGGCTGTGGAAGAGACAACATGCTGAATGTCAGATGCACAATCATTGCAGGGAGAGAAGATGCCTATACTGGCAGCTGCTCTAGCCATTGTTGAAGGCAGCAGGCTTTCTGCCTTCTCTGCTTTGTCTTCTTGCGTGTCTGCCCTTGTTTAGGCATGTTGTCTCTTCGCGCTGGTGATCTCTGGAATGCGAGCAGAATGTCCAAAAAGCCCAGCACCACCGATCGCGCCGCCACTCGTCGCGCAGTAGTCTGAACTGCTCGCTGAACTTGTCGTGAACTGCTCGTGTCATGCCGCAAACTGTTCGTAAGATGAAGTCTAGTCGTGAACTGCTTGTGCCATCAATCGCGTGAAGTACACGTGACCGTGTCAGTGGGAAGGCACGGCACGATGACGACGCGCACGGCAAATTCGTTAACATGTCTTGAACTACTCGTGAACTCGACGTGACTGTTCGTGAACTATTCGCAGTCGTGGCATGGCGCGCACTGCACGCACACTGGCACGCATCCTCCCGATCGTCCCGACGAGTTCACGACGAGTTCACGAACAGTTTTGCGCATAGTTCAACCGACCCGGTCGCTAAATTTTCGGACCAAAATTTTGAACATTTCAAAATCTCGTCCCGACATGGCACGCAGTCACGACATGTCACGACGTGTTTACGCAACACTTCACAGCCAATTCACGACTAGTTTGCGCACTGCACGACTTGAGTCTGCAAATGCGTGACACAAAATCGGCAAGTGTCAGGCTGGCATTACTCTGCGAAATCGCAAATCTCGTCGTGAATATTGCGCGCCATATATCGCAACTAAATGTGCAATAGTCCTGAATATTGCGTCGATATTTGCAACTAAAATGACGATATCGGAGTTAGTCGTGAATATTGGCGAGATCATTTGCAACTAAATGTACGATATTGCAAATTTAGTCGTGAATATTGGCGAGGATATTTGCAACTAAATGTACGATATTGCAAAATTTGTCGTGAATATTGGCGAGGATATCACGACTAAAATATGCGATAGTCGTGAATATTGGTCAGCCGATATTTGCAACTAAAATGTACGAAATTGCAAGTTAGTCGTGAATATTAGCGAGAGAGATATTCACGACTGAAATAGCGATAGTCGTGAATATTGGCGCCAATATTTGCAACAAAAAATGTACGCATATTGCAAAGTAAGCCGTGAATATTAGCGAGGATATTCACGATTTACGATGTCCCTTCAGGCACACATAGAAGCAGGCCTATGCGAAAAAAATGTACATGGTCGTCGAGGGAGCGAAGCGACCAGCGGGGGGGGGGCGCCTGTTGAAAAAAAACGCAATAAAAATACGTGTTTCTGAGCATGGTAAATACAAATTTTAAATTTGTATATCTTATTTCTATCAATATTCAGAGTGTGTGTTAGATTACTTCAGTTTACTTCATTAATATTTAACGTAAATCATTTTTTTTTGGGGGGGCGGGGGGGGCTTGAGCATTATTTCGTTGGGGGGGGGGCAGGGGCTTAAGCCCCACAGCCCCCCCCCAACCGCGCCTGGTTGGTGATAAATGTAGAGGGTCTTGAAGGGCGGCTTCCCCTAATACTATTTTCCTTTTCCTCTCTCCCTTTCCTTCATTTGCTGACTGGCGCGCAT
Source organism: Eucidaris tribuloides (assembly GCA_001188425.1). NCBI lineage: Eukaryota > Metazoa > Echinodermata > Echinoidea > Cidaroida > Cidaridae > Eucidaris > Eucidaris tribuloides. The sequence continues at coordinate 24,270 of JZLH01S0316866.1, forward strand.
GAATTTGCCGACTGCGACCATGAGGGGAGGGGGGGGCGACGAGGGCAGACATGATGGATCGACTAAGCGAAGAAACATACCCCCCCCCTTAAAAAAACTGTTTTTTCGCCTTATGTGACCAAACACATGGTCGGTAGTCTCATAATTTTTTTCATTATTATTCATTTGTTTTAATTATTTTTTTTTTCTTTCGCCTAGAATTCACATCAGCATTTCATATGGCTGCGCAATCTGCATTTACATCATGTGTCGACAAGTGTCGGAGCGCAGTACACAAAGTTGTAGGTCTCCCAGATCGTTGTTCGAGCAAATATGAAGGAAAGTTTTCCGAAGCGGGTTATTCCGAAAATATGCAGAAGGGACCCCTTTAAGAAAAACAAAACAAAACAATGGAAAATACGTTTTTCTAAAGCATGTTGAAAATACGGGTTATATACTTATACTGTATAAAATAAAAAACAGAATTTTTGGCCGCTATGCACCCATTTATGCATCTACTGCTCTTATTGTCATGGTAAATCGTAGTAGTGTTAAGAGAAACAATTAACGATAGCTTTGGTGGCGTTGGGAGGTGGGTTTTTCTCCTGCCTTGGTTAAAAAAAATGCATATATCACATTAAACAAATATATACCCACATTTTAGCTACAGTTTAGTGAACAAATAATCCAAAATTTCCACCCACCTTTCAATTCATTATTCTAAGTAATTATGCCTTGGAAGGAATCTGCACATCGGAAACGTTTCATGAAATTTATGTAGCGTGAATTTCACACCAGACACTACTATAAGCACTAAAATCCTTGCATCTGAGTTGGCTGAAAACCTCATGAAACGCTCCATGGTTTCCTGCCTTTAAAATTTTACATTTTTGGCTGGGGTTTTTCTCTCCCGGGTTGAGTATGAGGAAATGCCCATTTCACCTTTAAATTTTACGTTTTGGGCCCCCTTAGAGACAAATAATGACAATCTTCGTAATTATTGGCTAAATTTTGAAATGTTGGGAGGTCTGGTGAGCGGAGATTTCCCATCCCAGGTAAGAAAAAAATCCATTTTTACCTTGCAGAAATATTTCAAAGTAACTACATATTTTAGCAAGATAAATTACATATCTATTAGACTGTTTTTTCAGGTACATTTTCATTTGTCAGAAATATTTGATGAATGCCCGAATTATTTTATATTTAGACTTATGCAATGTGGAGTAACCAATTAATTCTTACGTGGAAGGGGCGCAGGGGATCACCCCTCTGTTAATAGTATTTGTAAGTGCTTTGTGAAAAATTATGAGCATATATTTTATACTGCAATTTGCGCGACGCGGAGCGCGCCGGATAAATTTTGACTTTTTTACTTTTGCCCCCTCCAAAAAATTGCATTGAAAAAAATCTTAAACTCGTAATGCCAAGAATATGTTTAAAATGTAACGGCCAAGTCACTACAAAACTATTAACGTAAAACAATATCCATTTGGCATTGCTAGCCTGCCACATTTGATTATTTTCGCGCGGAGGCCGCGCACGGAAATTTTGACAATTTACTACGCATGCCAAAAATATTTGGGCAAATATAGTGTCCCCGCCATCCTCCTCCCGAAAAAAAAAGTGACGAAGTTGGAATATGTTTAACAAACAGTAGCGAGCGCTAGCAAACTGACACGCAGTTTCACTTTTTGCGCACTTTGCGAAAATAATCCTAGTAAATGTATTACTGCAAATTTCGACGCGAGCGCCCTGAAAATTTTTATACTCTTGCTTTTGCCTCCCCCACCCCCCCCAAAAAAAAAATGACAAATCTGAAAAATTCTTCACAACGTAATCAAGAATATGTTTAAAAGCTAGCGCAAGGCGCAACAAAAACCATTCAACTATTTGGCACATATTAAAAATTTTGGCGCGCTTTTTTTACGGAAAAATAGTTAACCTATGTGCCATTTTGGCGGGACGCGCCGAATTTTGACTTTTTTTTACCAAGGCGCAATAAAATCATGGGACTATATATACGAAAAATAAAATGTAGTGTGTGAATAAAAACAGGCCACAGACTAATTAAAATTTTGATAGTTATGCACCATGGTATTCGACGCTTGCGCGAAAAAGTAGTTATCCTACCGGGTATGCAATTTTGCGGCGCGGAGCTCGCCCGAAAATTTTGACATTTATATTGACCAGGCCAATGAAAATATTACGACTGAAATTTGATAGGCGAAATGAAGTATAGTGTGAGGAGAAAAAAAACCCACAGACTATTAAAATTTTAGGATAGTTAGTGCCACATGTATACTTAGATTGTGGGGACATTTGATATTGTGTCCCACCCCTTCAAATTCGTGGGGGGGGGACATGTGCCCCCCTGTCCCCCCCAGGATAT
>JZLH01S0316877.1:33950-44625 GCA_001188425.1 Eucidaris tribuloides
TTTAACACGTTCAACACAGGAATGCCAATGTCCCCTTGGCAAAGGTACACGACAGCAAACATGGCAAGACCTCAGTTCACAGGTGCTTTGTAGCATGTAAATGAATTTTGAAAGCATAACTCGAAAAATAATGGCAAGGATAATGAAAAAGGTTCAGAGGAAGTCTGCTGATTAGGCAAAGAAAGTCTGATGATCATATTTTCTGCGATTTTCTGCCATTTGTGCGCAAGCCTTTTTTGAACCCGACAAACAAAAAAATTGGTTTTTGCCGTTTGGGTTTCCCGCCCCCCCTCAAGCATGAGCGAAACTTCATTTTTTAATGCATTGAAAGATAAGACTTCAGAGCATCTAATAACATCAAAATTTAGACATGGAAATTTGAAATAAAATTTTGATGACTTTTCAAAAAAGTCCCCTTTTTTTGATACGACACTGTAATTACCCCTTACACGGCTGTCTGTCGTTATCGCCTTGGGAATGATCATTCATCGTGTGAAGGTGAGTGTGTGAAAGAGTTTTAAATTAAGACACAAACTATTTTGCATCTGGCACCTAAAAATTTTAGAGTAATTTAAAATTAAGAAACAAACAATTTTAACTAATCTTTATGACTGAATGAAGAAATCAAGTGCCATATCATTCTTAAAGGTGAATTATTTCATATATACTTATTCAGAAATGCCTTTTTGGCGCTTTTATAGGTTCTAGCTGCTCCCGTGGAGTGACCTTACCCATACCTGTTGTGTATGCTATGTAATGTACTTCAATGCAGGTTATGTGTGTTACAGCATGTTAGTGGTGGAAGTGTACACTGAAACATCATTAGCCTTTCAAAACAAAATTTAATAACTATAAAATTTACACGCTTTGAACATATTGCTCAGCAGAACTCAGCCTGAACTGAGTATTTTGATTTATTCAGGAAGAGTCTGAACACTATCTGAAAAATGATAACAGTCTAGAGTGTCTATAGGTTACACATTCAGAAATAATTTGTTTCGCCGATAAAAATCACATGTCAGTACCAGGCGCAACGTCCAATATCGGAGATCTTCGAGAAGCTGCGGAGCGATCTCTGATATCAAAGACTTTTTACCTTTTTCAGTTTTTCTGCTCTCGCATTTCGAAAGATGGTCTCCAAATTGGACGACTTTTTTTTTGTTCTATTTTTTACTCCTTTCGGCACATAGTCTTGTTATAAATTTGTGATTATCTATTACATGCTACTGTACATGCTACCTCAGCCACTAATTACATGCAGTATATGTGCTGGTGAAATCTACATTGAAATATTTTCACTGCCGTCTAGAAGACTGTGGAATGTGCTGGAACCTTCTGGCTCACTTGAAATTGACAGCAAACAATTTATGGATGCCAGCAGTGGACTGCTTAGCTGTGTGGTTAATCCCATTGTTCTTAGGTATGCCATTGACTGGGGCTGTATAGTAAACAAGTCTGATGGTGTAATTGTATTTTTGATGTATGACATAAATAGCACAGAATGTTCAGGATTTATTCTACATGTAGCCTTTTGGTGTTTTCTAGAAATTTGAAGATTCTAGACTAAGGGGTTTTGATATAAATATCAGTTGTTTTGGACATGAGTCAGAGTTTCTGTCATCTTAGCTCAAGTCACATGTGCTTATAGTAACCTGCATTTAGAGTTTATTGTGACCTTGGCACGTACACACCTGTGGAGTTAAATAGGAGAGTTTTTTGGCGTGGCGACCTGCCTGTTATTACCTGAGATAGCCTGTGGATTAATTTTGGAATTTATTACATCATCTTGGCTGCAATTTTGAACTTATGTTCAACACTGATTTCGTCGGGAAATACCTACTACACTCTGCATTGGATTCATACCATTGGACTTCTACTAATCGGATCATCTTGTAATCATCTGTTTGGACTTAATTACCCAAAAATCTGCTATTCAGCCGTACAACATCGGGATCAATATCGCGATCATAATTTTGGAATACTGGATCGGATACTATACTTGGACATCAACTGGACCGCGGATTCATTCGACTACAGTATCCTTTAGCATTGTAAGTTATATTTATTTGTACGATCATTGTGAAAGATTGTGAAGTTTTTCTTGTATGTCTTAAGTTTAAAGGGGAAATACCCCATATAATAAATACTTGTTAAATCAAATATTGGTATCATTTGTTTCATCTTTTCGGGTTGTGAATTGATCGTCGCTAACAATTTGGTGACTCGCCCGGGAATTGGAGCATTCAAAAAGCCAACATTGTTCAAAATTCAGTGCAATTTGTTGCATCAAATCTGATGATCTAGATATTTATTCAGCATACATACAGACACTCTCACATAATTTTGTGATGCTGTCATGTGTATACTGTATTCAATCATCATGAGTACGTTTGATGCTAAGGCGTTTGCCGAGAGGACAGTTTGTCCCTACCAACAGATGTGGAAAGAATTGAAGAAGTGTAGATTGATTGCTATTGCCTGAATGTTTAGAAGGTTGAATTAACGCAGGTATAAGAAGGCAGAGATACTTGTATAGTGTAGTCTAGTCACATGAAGGTTAGAAAACAAACTCGACTGTGATCAAGCTCAGACTGCAGTAAGATCAGAAACAGCCCAGCTGAGCTTGCTAGAATTGAATTAAAGAGCAGAGGATGAGATTTAGAATTTCGAAGAGAACAAAAACACGAGAAATTTGAAGAAAGAACAGAAAGAGAAAACGAGAGGCAGAACTTTGAAATGAAAGATAGAAATGGACAATTGAAATTGCGTGAGCACTGCAATTGTCTCAAACTCCGATGTACAGGACAGTAAGTCCCATACATTTGATGTGGCGAAGAATGTTCGCCGTTTGGTGCAAATTTGAAAGAGGTAGAGTTGACAAATATTTGTCTCGTGTTGAGAAAGTGGCTAGTACATTGAAATGAGCCATCAGGAATTTGGCCTATGCTTCTCCAAAGTGTTTTTGTGTAAAGCAGCAGACGTGTATCATCTCTCTCGGTGAACAGTCATGTGACTACGCTACTGTAAGAAAGCAGTATTGAATGCTTACGGAATTGGTACGGCAGGGCGTACAGACAGAAATTGCAGAAATACAGGCGCAGCCGGGTCAGACACATGTTGAGTTTTGCTCGTGAAAAGAAATGATGTTTGATAGTGGTATGGTTCATTGAAAAGGGGGGAAGAATTTTTTGATAGCTCAGAGATGGGGGTAGTGTTGTTGGAAGAAATTCAAAAGGAATGTTGTTCAATGTGAGATCCACTTAGATGATCACAAAGTCACAGATTGAAGAGTAGCCGCTAAATGGCTGGATGAGTACGAGGCTAACTCACAAGAAATTGATAACAGACCATTGTTTGCAGAAATTTCTCTGGTATATAGAGTAAAAATCAGGAATGATGCACGAAAAGAGTACGGCCAGCAAAAGATGTGCGCAAAGTAAAAGCCGGCAAATACTAGTGTAGTGGCTTCACCTTCGCGGCATCCAAAAATCAGTCTGACAATCAGCATGCGGCAAAACCGTCATTTGTTTTCCCATGTAATAAAAAGGGGCATGGTAAGCCCAGTGTTGGAAATTGCAAAAATAAGGAAAGAAAGAGTTGAAGGGTTGTCTGCCAACCAGTGTGGCCTATCACGACTGGGAGAGAGGTGTCACACGACAAGTTAAGATGGATATGACAAGGTAATTAGAACGAATTGGTTGTACGTCTTTTCATATCACCTGCCTAGTCTCGTATGTTCTTCGTCTATAGACGAGTTTATGCAGACAGACTCGAGAGCCAATGAAGCTAGGTTCTAGATGTATACCAATGTATCGTACTCTCTTTTATAAGTCCCAGGGTGAAGTGCGCACCCTAGTTTCAAATACCTGTGTGGAGGGGACAGGCCTTTAGCTTCCCTTGCTGGATTATGTCCCTTAGAGACGATATAGCGGGTCTCAATCAGTTTTTTATCGTGTGTTGCTAGGGGAGATAGCATGTAACTTACGCACAGAGAGTGCACCTCTGAATTGCCAAGGCACTCTCGCATACGCCTAACTTTTTTTGCAGTTTGTATTCCACGTGTCCGCGTTCGCGTCATACGGGTGATTTGAAGTGTGACCTATGTCCAATTTCAACACTTGTGCCCCTTTTTTTTTATCATGCCTCCTTTTTATGTTTCTATGTGCGAACATGTTACTCGTTGGAAAGAATCTATTCGGCCGGAGTTACCTTTGGCATTGAGGGTGATGGATTTTTGTCTGGGTAATGCACTTGGCTGCGAGGCACAAGGTGTTGTTCCGTGCGCAGTTAGTTCAGTAGGAACGGCTGGTTCAAGGGTTACTGATGGCTGAAACGGCGTTTGCAGTTTTCCAGGATTTTTGTGTGCGCGGATTGTGTCTGTGGTGTGGTGTGGATACAGACAGTTGAGGTTCCTGGAACTGGAAAAGATGTCCACCATGGAAAGAAGTACGCGGAATTTTCCCAGCTTGATGTTGTTACCCTTAGGTATAGCAGGCTCTGTAGGGGCTGACGCAGATGATACGGATTTTGTGTTGACGTGGAGAGAAGCTTTGTGGTTCTTTGTGTGATGCCTTGATGTTACTGTTCTATACAAAGTATTTGAATCGAAGGCGGGTGGGTGTTCCTTAGGCGCTGCCAAGGCTAGCTAGTGGTGATGCTGTTTTAGTAACGTTCTTTTTTTGGTTCGCAGTTGCATCAGACAGTGCAGACATTGAATTCGAAGGGGCTTTGTTACTCCTAGACGGCGTGTTCTGAAGGTCTAGAGGCTGCCTATGAGCGGTACGCATAGAGATGTATTATGTCACTAGGAACTCAGACATTTTTGAATGAGGAGTGGTAGAACTCCGCCTTTATGCCAGCTAGATTGAGGAATTTTTGGTATTTCGTGGTGGTGTCCATAGTAATAGTCGTTTCGTGTCACTTCCTGTATCCGCAGAGAGATTTTTGTCGAGACTTGCCCCACGAAGTTATTCTCGTTGTTGGGGGCCCGATTTGTGCGTTTCCAAAGAGAAGTTACATAGAATATATCGAATCTATTTTGAGTGCAGGTATATCTATTTGGCCCGAGATCTAAGGTGTGGAGTCTAGCCAGTCGGTCTGAGTGTGATATTGGGTAAAACATAATGTTCTCACACATTTTTGCGAGGATGGTTTGGTATAATAAACAACCACAGCCACGTCCGATAGCCTCCATAGCCGTGGTCGAGCCAATTGTGGAATTCCTCGCATTAATCCCTGTCACTTTGATGCACCCGTCACCTTTCGGTTCTAAGTTTGAGCATAGATGTTGCCCTTATGCCTAAGAACTAGGTCCAGCTATCAAATAAGTTACCTCATATCTTGAAGCATACACTGAATAATTTCGTACAACCCGTCTTCACACGCACGGCGCTGTCCACTTCAGTGAATCACTCTACACGGCTAAGACTGTATTGAGAGGGCCGCGTCACGTGTAGTGTCACTGTTTTTAACTACTCCAGTTCACTGTACGGTTCCTGCCGCAGTGTATTCAGTCTCGACACTATCGTTCAAATTATCATCTAACTGAATCTCAGATCTCGGTGATCTTTCTTCCAACAGTAGATAGATGTATCGTGTTATGCGTATCGCATAAGGGAGCGGTCTCTATGCTGAGTCGGTCACGCGAGAGTTAGATCGACGTTTCACCCCAATCTCGAAATGTGCTGTTGCGTAACCTTATCCATTCAGACCCTGAGCCACCCAAATCGAATTCGAAGGAGTCCATATGTGAGGAGTAAGCCTGAGGCATCAGTAGGACAAGTCAAATTCACGTGGGCAGTGTCGCCCCATTTTCAATGTATTGAGCCTTGTTCGTACTTGCTGTACTCAGGGACTAAACGAGACACCCAAGATATTTTCGTCATAGCATTCTATTGCAGGTCTGCATCTGCAAGATTTGTGCAGCCAGAAGCGATATCATTCGTCCGACCGGTTCCGGTGTACGGTCACCCGAGAGTTAGGGGCCCTCTTAAGCTCATAGAAAGAGAGGTTCATGTCCGCAGGATGATGTATTGTAAACCCCTACTGACTATCGTGTCAAAGTTTCGTGTAAAGGCTAGTTTATAGCTTGTGACCGTAGCTAGGGGCCGCATTTTGAAAACGTCCCAAGAAAGCTATGAAAAAAGAATAGCTGGACAAAATATTGTCTAACGCTAGGGGGGGGGGGGGGGGGGGTGTGGGCGGGTGGTTGGGTGTCGGGGCGGGGGCGGGGGGCGCCCGGGGGGGGGGGGCGTTAATTTCAAGGCCCCTAGCCGACAAACGTATCGTGTTGCCGATTACCATTCGCGAGGGCTGACCGTTATAGCTAACGTTCAGTGTTGATTCACGCATCCAAACTTTGCTCGTCAACAGGACCAAGCAACCTGCGATTATGTATGGTGTTCGACTAACTATGCGATCCTAGCTAGCTTCGGCTTCCCTCGTCTCATTTGTTTCTAACCTTCTGTACCCTGGGATAGGCCAGTTGACAAAGAACTAAAGGTGTGCCATGTCAAACAGTTGCTTCAAAGATACTTTTCGTTACGAGAGGCCTCTCTTATGCCCAGCCAGTCTAGGTTTCTGTGCCATACGCACGGTTCAATACGAAATGAAGCCGATTGAAGCTTTGAGTAATTACGAAATGCGCAGTTCAGTAGTTGACCACTGTCCTGTAAGTTCGACTGTGAACAGTGATGTGAGTACCGTCCACCCTCCAGTGTAGGTTCTTGTGCTAACCCGTCCCGTCGTCAGATGTCCTGTGACCCCCGACCGCCGTACTTGACAGAGGTCGTGCTTCATACGGCTGTTTTAGGCGAAATTACACATAAGCCCTGTTCTTGCAGTGCATCCCTCTCTCTTGAATAAGTCGAGTGGATACTTCGAGATTTGCTGCACGCGCACACATTCCTGCTGTCATGACCATTCCTGCCGGGTATGTATCGGCGAACAGATGTCCTCCCGCTGCAGTGTATTTTGACAAATTCAAAAAGGGACCGGATACATACTCACCGCGGTTCCCTTGAAGACAATCCCGCTTCCGTCCCGCCCGTCGGCCCCACAGTATCTCCCCCGTTCCCCCTGCGTGCTTCCTCTCCCCCTCTAGGTTGCTAAACTGCTGGCATACACTCCTAGTGAACTGCAGTTGTTTTGGTAGACAAAAGTGTGCACATCCGTGAGAGAACGGAACTAACTGTTAACAGTGCCACGACAGATCACGAAATTAAAAGACGTCAGCAGACAGGATATTAAGTCCCACACAATAAGAAACGAAAACACAAGAAAGTTTTCCCCTCATTTTGCCCCTGGTGGACGGTCGTCCGACCGTTTGGAAGAATAAGAGACCGGATGATGTGTACATCATGCTTATCCTTAATTCTATTATGGTGACAACAGATTTGGGATTGATGGCAAAAATTTTTGCTAATGATTTATGTTTATGTGAAAAATCAATTGCAAGTAAGTTCGTCTTGGTCTGATTGATTTATGGTTATCTAAACAGTTTGCTCCATTAAATTAGAAAGCAAAAGTCATAAAATGATTCGAATAAGTAATTCATAGTTCATGAAACCAAACCATTTATAATTCATCGGTTATTTAGTATACCCGCCATATTTTAACAGCACCAGTCTTGGACAATAATACCTTGAAATCACCTAACTCTCTAATCAAAAACTCTTTGGGTTCTAAGATAAGTACTATTATTCCTTCGGATGGTATATGAGCATGACTTTAAAACCGTACGATCGTATCATTGGCATGGGAAACACCTCAATGTCCAAAAGCAACACTGCAATCTTTATAGATTCATATGCACCAACTTGGCTCTAACACTTATTTGTATTGTTTAGTAAGCCTAAAGAAAATCTTACTAAAGTTGTGCATCATCATTAGAAAATCTGTCAGTGTTCAGAAATGAAAGTATAAATTGTTCACACGATGCAGTGAAGAAGATAAGAAGGGACATTACCTTTTGTTAATGTAAATATAGATTTCGCTGAACATTACGTCGTTGTAGCTAGCTATTTAAATTTGGTAGTATATATGCATAATGCTATCAAAATAAATAAATATTGAGAACATCATTTCGAGACCTCTTCTCTATTGAGTCTTAAATAGACATATTTAAGCAAAAGGAGACCACAACAGTTTCAATTGGCATACACTCCTTAAATGGGCTATTGGCAAAATTTTCTTTTTACACATGGCGGAACGAAGTGTTTAATACAATCTAGTGTGATTAGTCTATTACATGCTACTGTAACATGCTATTTTTCCTCTCCACTAATTCTATCAGGTGTCAGTCTAATGTTGCGGTTGAGTATATCTATCATGGTGTAATATGTATTTCACTGCCGTCTAGAAGACTGTGGAATGTGCTGGAACCTTCTGGCTCACTTGAAATTGAGCAGCAAAACAATTTATGGTCGCAGCAGTGGATGCTTAGGGCTGTGTGGCTTAATCCCATTGTTCTTTAGGTATGGCATTGACTGGGCTGTGATTAGTAAGAAGGTCTGATGGTGTAATTGTATTTTTGATGTATGACATAAAATAGCAACAGAATGTTCAGCGATTAGTTCTAATGTAGCCTTTTGGGTTTTTCTAGATTTGAGATTCTAGACTAAGAGTGTTTTGATAATACAATATCAGTTGTTTTTGGACATGATTCAGATGTTTTGTCATCTTAGCTGCAAGTCACATGTGTTATTAGTAAGCCTGCATTTAGAGTTTATTGTGACGCTTGCACGATTACACAACCTGTGGAGTTAAATAGGTAGAGTTTTGTGGCGTGGACCTGCGCTGTTTTATTACGCTGAGATAGCCTGTGGATTAATTGGAATTATTACATCGATCTTGCTTTGCAATTGTGGAACTTATGTCAACACTGATTTCTCGGGAAATTACCTAACTACACTCTGCCATTGGGATTCATACCATATTGGGACTTCTTTACTAATCGGGATCATCTTGGATCATCTGTTTGGACTTAATTACCCAAAAATTGCTATTCAGGCCGTACAACATCGGGATCAATACGCGATCATAATTTTGGATAGCTGATCGGATTACTACTTGGACATCAACATGAGAGCGCGATCAATTCGACTTACATGTATCCGTTTAGCATTGTAAGTTAATATTTATTTTGTACGATCATTGTGAAAGATTGTGAAAGTTTTCTTGTATGTCTTAAGTTTAAAGGGGAAATACCCATATGAATAAATACTTGATTAAATGCAAATATTGGTATCATTTTGTTTCATCTTTCGGTTGTGATTGATCGTAACAGTCTGGATTATGTTTGTTATTGCAACTTAGGAATGTGATAATCAGAATCCTTGAGGGATTTTACCCCAGATAACCGTCTACTTTGAAAATTCACCATCTACTTGCCAAGTTATGATCTTGTTGCAGCAATTATCGATGGCAAAGTTGCTGATTGATACCAGCATAGTTTATGACTGCTGTGGTTATTAATGTTATTATAATTATATTGTTGTTGATTATTAATAAATTTCTATTAGACCCCCTTATGCAAGTTCAAATCTAATTGCTTCCCCCATTCGCATTGCAGGGTTGTGTCTTGGAAAAACAATCTCCGATATTGGAGATTCTCTTTGCACCAAGTTTTGATGACCAGTCTCCAATATCGGAAATAATCACCAAGTCCAACATTGGAAGTACAGTTATCTCTGATAATGGATGTGTGCCCTACCGAGTGTCAAGCAATTAGCAAGCTACCACTCATTCTTGTGAGTGCCGAGTGGTGATGACCACACATGCACTCAGCTCACGCATGCATGCAACAAAAAGCATGATTGCTCCATGTAACCATGTGTGGTTGCATGGGAGACTCTAACAAGTGTAATGATTACTGAGGCTAAGCCGAAGAGTACAGTTTTTCCACTGCATCCTACATCTGTGAGTTTGCAAGGATACGACAGTTTTTATAATTTTGACGAAAGTAACGTGCGAGGCATCATTGTGTACATGAAACAATCGTTATCAGCCATCGATGTGCAGTATAGTTCTGATTTCTCAGAATCAGTATGGACTACAGTGACTCTGTCTGGAAATATCCTCCCTGCTGTTGGGATGTGTATATCGCAGTCCATCTTCAAACTCTCTTAACAATGAATTGTTATGCAAACTAGTACATGATACTGTTTTGAGAAAGGAACACCATATCCTTGTAATTGGAGACTTCAACTTCCCTGATATAGACTGGAGTAATTGGCACTTACAGTGCAGTGAAGATCAGCCTACATATCAATTTTTAACTGCAGTGCAAAGATACTTTCTTTATCAGCATATATCACAACCTACAAGATTTCGGGAAGGTCAACGGGCTAACGTTCTTGATTTAGTGCTCACTGATGAATTGGATTTAATCTATGACATTGAATATTTGCCTCCTTTAGGGAGGAGCGACCATTGTTGTTTATTGATCAATACGACACTCGGGCGCGAAGAATCAGAAGAGAAAATAGACTCTGTATATGACTTCAATAGAGGTAACTTTGAAGAAATGAGGAGAGTATTATGTGAAATCGACTGGAATGACTTTTTTACTGCATGTAATCCAAACTGTATCGATTCATGGACAAAACTCTCTGATAAAATTCATCAATGTATGCAAGTGAATATTCCAAGACGTGTTATGGGGAGAGGTAAGAAA
>JZLH01S0316888.1:46820-56836 GCA_001188425.1 Eucidaris tribuloides
AGTTTTTAGCGAGTTTCTATTATGGTCCATAACTTTACCATATTTGCATAATTGTGACACAAACTTGGATGGTAGATGTCTCATATGAATCTGAATGTAACCAAAAGGTCAAAGGTCACTGGCAAGGGTCAAAGACCTCTTTGAGGCCCAATGTTATGTTTTTAGCAAATTTCCATTATGTCCGCCGTACTTATGCCCCCTTTCGCCCAATCGTAGACCGAACTTGGGTGGTGGATGTCTCATACGGAGCTGGGAGGTCACAATAGGTCAAGGTCGCAGACAGGTGTCAAAACCTTTTTGAACCCAGTGTAAAATTTTTTAGCAAGATTGTATGTACGCGAAACTGGCGAGATACATTTTGGCCATCACCTTGTTCCTGTTTACCGTCAGTGACAACGCCAGCTGCTCAATGCTACTTTCTATGTGCCTCTATCTGAAATATGTTTTGTCTGGCGTCTCGTGTTGTTTTCAGAACATTAATTTCTGTATTTATGGGTCGGTTTATTTTGTCCGAGTTTAATTCACTTGTCAAGATAACCAAAAAGTGGCTCTTTAGTGAAAAATGATGCCGCGCCAGTAGAGATTAGATTTTCCTTAAGTCAGAAAATTTCATTAGCAATGTCAATGTTATTCGTAAGATCAAGGATTGGTGTTAAGGTGAACAGCGCCAGTAGTTTACAGCAAGATGGAAGCCCAGAAGGTAAGAATTAAAATTTGGAGTTATTTTAAAACACATGTATTTCTATTGTTATGGGCGGGTTGAGAGAGCCGAAACTTTTCCTAATAGTTAAAAAGAATGATGTAGAAGATGCAGATGTGTGAAGAATGGACTAGCTACACTCCGCGTTACAGTTGTTCCTGTGATTAAATTTGTCAGGCACCAAGGTGGATGTTGATCAATGGATAGTAAAAGGGTAGTTTAGCATTCAATTCGCGACAGTGAGGTTGAGATTATAATTATTTTTTTTTAGTTATTACTTTGAGTTGGAATATAAAGTTTGAAATGATAGGCATTTTTACGTCAGTTACGTTGCTAAAGGAATGAGGATGCAAGGTGAATAGTGGATCACCATGGGTGTGAAACATCATTATAGTTCTTATGCTAGAGGCTTTCTTTCAAAGTGTGATACCAGTGGAGTATTAATTCAAAAGAAGAAAACAAAATTACCTTAATTTGATATTGATTTTTCGAATTCAGGAAACGTAGAGAGGATCTTCTCAGGTCAAGATTGGGAAGGGAAAGGATGTAAATATTTTAATTGCATCAGCGTTAACTCTTGATTTTTTTTCATGTATAGTGGACCATTAATTTTTTTCAAGGTTGAAGAATGCAGATAACACTGGGGTAATATAAATGATTGTTTTAAGTATATTTGATCAACTAGACTCCTGGAATATACATTTTAATCAGCTCTATGTCATGTTATTTGAAGAGTTTGTAAGAGATTATTAAGAGATTAATTTGGGGCAGATACTATTACCTTGTTCAGATTTTATGTTCTACTTTTGTTTGAATAAAGGGCGTTAACACAAAATAATGCCATATGCTTTCTGAATAGAAGTGGTACGTTGGATCAATCAAACATCTCGACATATCGACGACGATATGTTTAGTTGCATGACATCGGATTTGCGGCATCTTAGAAAAGGCAGCCATATCCGTTTTTTTTTTATTATACTCACTGTCGGCAAGGTAAAAGGTCTAAAAATCTTAACATTAAACTCAATTTTGACCCACATTCAACGAAAAACTGGCAAATATCTCATGATGATGTGGTCATCTGGCAGCTGTTGAAAAATGACTGCCATCTTGGATTTATTGTGTGGCGCAGGTTTTTTTCTTTTATGGGACATAATAGAAACTTGCTTAAAAACTTAGCATTGGGCTCAAAAAGGTTGTTGACCCTGCCAATGACCTTTGACGTTTCGGTGATATTAGCTCTCTATGAGACATCTACCACCCACGTTTAGTCACAATTGTGCAAATGGGGGCAAAGTTATGCGGACATAATTAAAACTTGCCCCCAAAATAACATTGGCTCAAAAAAGGTTGTTGACCCCTCCAGTGACCTTTGACCTCTTGGCGTGACCTTCAGCCTTCTATGAGACGCTACTACCCAAGTTTGAGGGCCACAATTGTGCGAGACATGAGCAAAGTTATGGACATCAAAGATACTTACCCAAAAATTGACAATTTGGGCTCACAAGCGATCGCTGATTGACACACTGCCAGTGAGCAACTTATAGACCTTTTCAAGGTACCAATCAGTCATATGGAAAAACTATACCAACCACACAGATATAGTCACCAATATGTGACAATAGAGAAGACAAAAGTAAATAAGAGCCATAATAGACAACGAATATTCACAACAATTAACCATAGTGTAATAATGATCATATAGACCGCTGAAGGTGACCTAATGAACCGTAATATTAGACCTTCAAGAATATACCATAGAATGCACATAACACCACAAGTTTGGTCACAATTGTAGTGGCAAAGGGCAAGGTTTAATGGAATAATAGATATATGCTAAAGAAAACACTTAAACTTAGTGATCAGAAAGGTGCATTGACCCCTGGTCTCTGACTTTGACGCCTTTGCTGACCTTCAGATTCCTATAACTTCTTTTCTCATCCCAGTTTTACAGTCTAAATTTTACATCAACTTTGCACATATCCAACAAAAAACACTGGCGCAATTATCTCATAATGATGTCATCTGGCAGCATCTTAGAAAATGACCGCCATCTGGAATTTTTCGTGGCCCAGAGATCTTTTCTGAAAGAGCGGACCTAACTCACATGTGTACCAAATTTCATGCTTGTATCATCAACTGAAAACGATTGCTTCTACCTTAATTTGCTCCACTTGTGACTTTTTTAAGCTTCACAGAGGTAACTTCTTTCTTTCTTGAATGAATGATAAAAAATATCCGAAGGCTTGACAGACAAAAAAAAAAAGATCATCGGTTCGAGGAATTGTTTGCATAATAAAGTTTACCAAGAAGGTATTTGCTGTTTGTAAAGGAATGCTCTGTTGAGTAGTAACAAAAGTGGGCAAAAGCTGGCCCAGTCGAAATTATAGTTGGCAGCCACAAACCTTTGCCAGTTGTGGTGCACCAAAAACAAGGTCTGAGATAATCTCTGCATGTGGACTACTACTTCCATTGTATTTGAAGTTATTTGATACGAGCACTGTGAGTAACCATAATACTTGGCTCAAGTAACTATCGAAATTTTGTCTAAGTTGTCAAACTTGTAAAAGACAAACAAACAAACGATTGAAAACAAAAACAAACAAAAAGGTGTTTGCATGCGTGGGTGTTGAAAGCGCCTCTTCATGTAATGCTCAAACAATTAATGCAAAATCCAATTTGCGAGCAGTTTTTGATTAGTTCTTGATTAATCAGTAAACGTATGGGATAAGTATCATGTATACATTTTCAATAAATTCCTCCCTATAGCTTCAATATTCAGACGACATTGATCTTTTAAATCGTGAGTATGATGGATTCAGAGTAAGTACAGATGTAAATGGATTATCGATTATTGGTAATTTGTGTATAATATATACATGTAGTTTGCCGTATATATTTCTCTAATAAAAGTGTTGGATGTTGGAAGTTTCCACTATATTTTAATTGCTATGTTTTTTTTTTTTGGGGGGGGGGGGGGTTCTCAGGTGGAGTACGGTAGATAATTTACACATTTTCTGTCGACATAGTTTGCGGACGATGAATTTGCTGATTGTGACGCGTAATGCCGTAAAGTCAACAAACCAGTTATTTCACCGTTCGACTAGTTTCCATTCACTTGAAATTGCTGAAGTTCTTGTACAACGACTACTTCCAAGTTTTTTGGGAGGCTATACGTACATTATAATAAACTTACTCTCTCCCAGAATTACCTTTTCTGCCACTTTAACCTGCATTGACACCATTACACCTTGTGCAAACATGGATAATGGTGACAAAGCAATAGGCAATGCACAATAGTTATCAGTCTATATTGAACAGAATACATTACAGACACTTAATTATTACGTATATGATAGAACCTTTGATTTGTAGAGCAAAAACGTATATACTTACCACATTGAGCCCCTTGTAAAAAAAAACCCAATAAAGCATGTAAAGTAAAGCGAACTTGAGTAATTTTGAAAGTCGGGGGGGGGGCGGGATAGGGGTAGAAGCCTCCACTTGAATCCACCCCTTGCCCCATGTAGGCCCGCCAATGCGACTTTTGGTACCCCCTCCCCCTCCCCCCTTCAAAATGAAAATACAGACACCGCAGGATTTCAAGTTGACCCCAGCACGCAACTGCCTGACCCCCGCGGCCTGACCTCGACATTGTTGCTTCCACATCGATGACTCAAATGTGTGCATTGCAGTGTGCTATGTTGAACTATGATTTTGAAGGATATGCAATGCATACATGTATTATGTTCACATGATGAGTGTTCCGCTAAAATATACCAACCCAAGCTCTATTTTGAAAACAAAACACGTACGTACGGGATATTGCCGTTCCGGAATATTTTGTGGCTTGGGAATTTAGCCTATAGTCTGAACAGGAGCAGTACAGAATCAGATGCTGTTTCAATCTTTTCCCTTTTACTCCGTTGGATGTGCTAATATTTGGTCGATCGTGACAATAGCATTGATTTCTTGCTTGTGTAACAACTAAAATCAATGATCTACTCAGTTTGAATTAGTGCAGCATGCATGGTTTCTTTTCTTTTCTTTTTTTTGTCAAGATCTGAGTCCGGGTACATGTCATCTAGAGAATAAACAATTATCCGTACTAACTTGTGACCAAGGAGCAAAAAAGCTATAATTGAGAAAACCCAGCCATCCATATCGGGGTGATTGCTATGGACCTGTGAGGGTCTGCGAGTCGATATTAGCAGGGAAGTGAATGCCATTTGGTGAGCTGAGCATGCATGGTTATCCAACTCCAGATGAAGGACTCGTTTATACACATGGAAAGCATACAAATTATGCTTTCATAGCATATCCGACTTTGGGCACATACACCGTACACACCTCTGGTAAGTTTGACCGTGGAGTATATTCGTCGTATATCGTTGATACGCTTTATTACCTGTTACATGGACCGTATCCCATGTATCCTGGACCACATAGGCATACATGTACATGACAATACCTGGTTATTGTTGCATTGCATCGTTTAGTTTAGGCCATGTTAAATATGATTGCGAAAACGTTTTGAAAGTCATATAACTAAACTCCGTATTACACCCCTGTACTCGTTACCGTTTCGTAGGGCATATACTATGCTATAATCATGCGATATGTGTGTTCCCTGTTCTGGCACATATTGCCACAAGTTTATTTCGGGCATTTTGCGCATACGAGTAAACAGAACATGCAGTAGCAATATACATGTAGCAGTTTTTGTTACTTCTACGGGTGAGTTAATTCTGTACTTGTAGTCGGCTGGTTCTGTCTGGTTGGCCCAGAGTGTTATAAGGCTCGATCAACGGAGCAAGGCTTGTGCCTCACAAAATTTACAGGAAATTTATATTTAGTTGATGTGAGGTTTTCTGAGGGTTTTTGATTCAGAAAATGTAAAATAATTGTAACGAAGTTCTGATAAAGCAATGTGGTAGACAACACATTTGAATATGAACCTATCAAATTTTCGTGCTATTGGCGTTTAGTTTCTACCATGGCAGTTGTTGTTGGGTTTGGTGAGGATGGCGAACAGTCCGTAGTCAGACTATTTTCGCCTAGTTCTTTACTTATTTAATATTTTCAAAACAATAAAATGAAATAAGACAATTTTCTGAGTATTTTCTCTTTCTTTTTATTCTTCTCAGTTTTTTTTGTCTTTTTCCCCCTGTATTGTTTTTTCTCTTTTCCTTTCCTTTTCTTTTTTTTTTAACGTAGGAATTACTTTATTATTTTTTTTCTTCTTTTTTTTTCCTCTCTGTCTCTCTTTTTCTTCTTCTTCCTTTTTTCTCTTTCTTTTGTTTTGTATTTATTTAATTGTTTGTTTTCTCTTTTTCTTTCTCTCTCTCACTCTTCTCTTCGTTTTTGGCGGAGAAGTTAATATTAGTAGGCACTTTCTATATATATTTCTAAATATTTGACTGAAAAAATAACGATTTTGTTAAAACATTTCTTAAACAACAATCACGTTTTATTGATTAAGCTTATTCTCTTCACTGTCCTCATCGTCTGTCTCCTCTATTTGTTCATTCTTATTTACATTCTTGTTTTTAATTCAGATATGAATTATCCTATTTTTGGATCATGACGAAAATAACGCTGTGCCTAAAAGTCGCCATTATCGGCGTTGCCATAGTAACCACGACTTTGGCCATCCATGGTAGTGTCAGAGAGCTCAGTGATCGACAAAAGAGGGTACACAGTGTCCTTGAATTGGAAAAGGGTGAGAAACTTACTAAGATCAGTTTGAAATACTAATCACCAATCAGAAATGTAATACATGTTCATGTTAATTAATTCTTAAAAAATGATATTGACCATCCGTGATTTGTATTCTTGACACTTTTAAATTTGAATTTGAAAATTTGAGCATTGACACCCCATTCATGTTTTGTAAAGTGTATACGTGTTACAGTGTTACTTCGATATTGCATGGCCAGCATCATATTGCTGCCTACGACACATAGGTAGTGAATATAAATGCAAGGTCCACCGTGGCGTAAAGTTGGTTTCAATAATGTTGCAGAACAATGAGAGAATCATAATAATGGAAGTTTGGCGAAAATCCACCAAAGGATAGCGGAGTTATGAAGTTTCAAAATTTTAATTTTGTGACGTCACATACGAGCAGCTCCCCATAATTGTCATGTAATATCAATTCAATAAATTGCCACTTTTTATTGGTTCATAATCAAATGTGTGTTTTTTCATAGAAGTGTGTATGAAATAATATTTTTAATTATATATTGAATGTACAGGTAACATCATTTTCAAATTTCTGAGAAAATGGCACTTTATGGAATTTATATTACACGACAATGGGGGAAGCTGCTCGCATGTGACTTCACAAATTTAAAACTTTAAAATGTCATAACTTTACTATTCGTTGGTGGATTTTCGCCAAACTTTCATTAATACGTTTCTTTCATTGCTCTGCTTTTATTAAAACCAACTTGACATCAGGGTGGACCTTGCCATTTTTAAGGGATGGGGTGCTACACATTTATTTGCTCGGAATTATCCCATCCCTCCCCCGCCAAAAGAATTTTGGGAATATTTCTTTCCTCAGTATCATAATGCTAATAATCTTGTACCGGTAATACATATCGTCAAATGTTCAAAACACTGTGGTGTGGCTTTATTGGATGATTAGTCGTGTTGTTTTCTAGAACGAGACAATTGGCAGCTGATTTAGATAATTTTTCTGATCATAGGTGGTCTCGGAAAATGTGTTTTGTTTTGTTTTGTTTCTTCATTTCAAATTCTTACATTCGACATTATTATCAAACAGGAGACTCACATTCTAATAATTCACAATGAGACGTTACCTTTTAACCATTCCCCATACTTTGATTTAAGGCAGTAGATCAACATGTTTAAGCTTAATTGTATGTCATTGGCCCAGTTCTTCGTTTCACGCCGTACTGAAATTAAAACCAACTTGACGTCGTACAGTCATTAAAAATAAAAATAAAAATCACAAATTTACCTTTTTTGCAGTGAATTCAGACGGATACCGTGAATTTCTTCTAAATTTACTTTTATGAAGTAAATTGCACTCCATGGAGGTCACTGAATAGTAAATACCTCATTTCTGATTAGAAATCTACTCGAAATTCACCCTTTTTACCTTAAAACCACCCTTGCAAATTGAACGTTTCTAAGTATATTTGCTTCTAATGATAATTATAATACTCCAGAGTCCAAGACGGCCCACCAATCGCTTCGGTCAGCGTCAATCTAACGACTCCTATCAATGTAGTAGATGAACGCTTTATATCCATCGGTGCCACGTTAAACAGTGTCATTCATCTGTTCTGGCGTCGATACTTCAAGTAAGTTTTATCATGGTAAATTTTAACAATATATAGTATACATACCGTTACCGAGGTGGAAGAACCTCGTATCTTAAAACGTGACATGTTCAGGGAGAGCCGAAAAAATACGTCTTTACTCACATCAAAAGAAATGGAAATTTCATAGATTCTCGTTACGTACATGTACAGTCTCAGTGGTTGTATTGTTTGAGACCGGTATTTGAACGAAAGAAAGTCTGGATTGACAGCTACGGAAGCAGCCAAGTGTCATTCGTCTTGACCGTCTTGACGAGATAGCGAGATATTTCATCTTGTCAAGTCGACTTAAAGGTAAATGACATGATTGGGGGTAGTCCTCAACTTGGGCTGAAACTACTCTAGAATCAAGTAAACTATGCAAGGATTCTCCTGTGAAAATCTTGTAGTCAAACGTTGACTCATTCTAAAATAAACAATGTCAATATCACTGTAGCACGGAAACCTGCTGTGTGGCTCTCTATGGGGCTTATTTTTATCGTCCCCGGATAAAATTAAGATACTCCTATGTTTATGCTTGATTCTCCTTAAGTAAACAAATTACAGACAAATCCTCCCAGGTGGGAGATCCACTCCTGCTAGTGTATAGTTGGTATACATTTCAACTCATTTGGTTCTTGAGGCATTTTCAAGTGTTCCCAATCATGTCACTAACCTTTCAGCATTTATTATGTCGACATATCAACATTGTATGTCGACATGGGGACATAAGTTTTCTGCCAAGTCGACTTCTAGAAAGTTATTGATTTTCAGTTTTTCACTACAATATGCGGTGTGCGATAAATATGCGAGAACGTAGAAACACAAGGCATCATCTGTAACCCAATAATACAATTTTCCAAAACTATACGATAACGTTGAGCCATAAACTAATGATAAACAATCATGAATTTAGGTATTTGTTGATTGATAATATTGCTGCAGGAACGCATATTCAGTATTTCACTACTTTCTGGTATGGTCATGCTAATCGGTTTTCGTCATATCAAACGGAAAGGACGCTAAATCAAAAGCTTTGTGATGAAACCACGTCATTAAGAATAACATTTCAGAGAATTGATAAAATACATCGAAGAAACAAATCAACAACAGTACGAATATAGAACTTGATGAAACTGTGCAGTTTTTAGATGATACTCTTAAGTTCCGCCTTAAGCATACAGGCCTTTTCAAAGTACATGTATGGAAACTAATGAATATGTTTATCTAATCAAGTACATGAAATATTTGCAACATACCTTCCTGTTATTGGCCCAGAAAGAATGCTACACCTGCGATCGCTAATTTCTTCCACATCATCTGCAATATGTCGGTTTTTGTTTCAGTGGTCAGAACATTCTTTTTCCAACAATATGATACCGTGATCATTGATTTTGAGTAATTTGTTTGGATCCTGCAGCCATTTCCCCAAGGCAATGTCGTTTCCCAAATTTGCCAAGTTTTCAACAGCGGCGGTCATCGGAACACCGAGATATTCTCGCGTCTCAGCGTGCCACATATAGCAAACAAACCGCAATGGATATGGGAGATGTAGCTCACATTGTCTTCCTTATTCTATGGCACGCCGTAACGCGAGAATATTTCGGTGTTCTGATGATCGCTGGAGTTGAAAAAATGCAAATTTATCAAATTACATTGTTTGAGAAAAATAGCCTGAAGATCCAAACACCTCAATCAAAATCAATGATCATGGTATCATTTTATCGAAAAAAGAATGTTCTAACCCATGAAATAATCATCAATGTCATTTTGTCGATGATGTTGAAGAAATTAACGATCGCAAGTGTAGCATTCTTTCTGGGCCACCCTGTATAATGCATATGTACATGTATCTTCTTTTTTGTATAGCTCAACCCGTTTTCGGACGGTCACGCGAGGTCTCTCACCGGCCCTTTATCGGCTTGGTGGAGCCGAGTCGGATTTTACAATTTTCAAAGATAATCATGATGATCAGCAAGATGAAA
>JZLH01S0316888.1:57934-69524 GCA_001188425.1 Eucidaris tribuloides
GACGATATGTTTAGTTGCCAATACATCGGTTTGCGCATTTAGAAAAATGCAGCCATAATCCGTCTTTTTTTATATACTCGCTGTCAGCAAGGTAAAGTACTAAAAATCTTAAGCATTGAAACACTCATTTTGACCCATATCAACGAAAAGATTGGCAATATCTCATGATGAGTGGTCACTCTGGCAGCCATGTTGAAAAATGACTTGCCATCTTGATTTATTGGTGCCCAGGAATTTTTTCTTTTATGGGACATATACTAGAGAATTGCTTAACAAATCTAGCAATTGGTCTCAACAAAGGTTTTGACCCCCTGCCAATCGACTTTGCACGTTTCCGTGATATTAGCTTCTATGAGACCATCTACACCCACGTTTAGTACAATTGTGCAAATGGAGCACAGTTTATGGGACATAATTAAACTTACCCAAAAATTCGAACATTGGCGCTCAAAAAGGTTTGACCCCTCCCAGTGCACTTTGAACCTTTCGGTAACCCTCTAGACTTCATATGAGACCATCTACACCCACGTCTTAGTCACAATTGTGCAAATGGGAAGCAAAGTACATGGGCCCATATAGAAACGTATATCAAAAATTAACCTGGTTTAAACATGAATCATTGACCGCTGAAGGGGCCCGCTGACCTTTTGACCGTAATTTACTTTCAGCTCTTCCATAGAGCACATCTAACCACCAAGTTGGTTCAGCATTGCAAAAAAGGGCAGGTTATTGAAATAATAGAAACTTGCTAAAGAAAAATTACATTTTGTATCAGAAAGGTCATTGACCCCTAGCTCTGACCTTTGACCCTGTTTGCTGACCTTCAGATTTCCTATAGTCTTTTCTCACTCCAGTTTAAGGTTGAAAACTTTACTCTATTTGACACATATTCCAACAAAAAACCTGCAATTATCTCATAATGAGTCATCTTTGGCAGCCACATCTTAGAAAATGACCGCCATTCTTGGAATTTCTTCGTGCCAGGATCTTTTTCTTGAAAGAGCGACCTTAGACTTGACATGTGTCCAACCGAAATTTTCATGCTTGTTACATCAACTGAACGTTCTTACGCACTGCTCCACTTTGTGAACTTTTTTTTTACATTACAAAACTTCATTCTCTAAATAGAAATGATAAAAAATATCCCGAAGGGTTACAACAAAAAAACGTCCGGTGAAATTGTTCATGATAAATTTACAAGAAGGTATTTGCTGTCGTGAAGGAAATCGTCTGGTTTGATAAGTAAAAATGGCAAAGCTGCAGTCGAAAATATTAGTTTGCGGAGCACAAATTTGCATTGTTGGGGGTCTACACATGAACAAGGTCTGAATAATCTCGCATGTGGACTACAATTTTCATCTATTACAAGTCTTTGATACGAGCCAGTGATGTTTATGGCCCTGGTGTTTGAAGCTCTGTCATGTAATGCAAAAAAATCAAATCTCTATATTTGGAGGATGTTTTTGATAGTTTCTTGAATTAGATCAGCAAAGTATGGGATAAGTATCATGTATAATTTTAATAAATTCCTCCTATAGCTTCAAATTCAGACAACTTGATTTTAATCCCGTGAGTAATGCGCATGGATTGCAGTAAGTACAGATGTAAATGGATTATCGCATTAATTGGTACATGTTCGTCACTATATCACCATGCTAGCTTTGCGTACTATATTTCTACTATAACAAACGTCGTCTGGATGTGTGGAGTTTCCTATATTTTTAATTGCCATATGTTTTTTTTTTTTTTTTTTTGGGGGGGGGGGGGGCTCAGGGCTGAGTCCAGGTAGATATTTACACATTTTCTGTCGACATAGTTGCGGACGAATGATTTTTGATTGACGCGTAAGCCGTAAGAGTCAACAAACCAGTTATTTCACCTTCGACTAGTTTCCATCACATTACTTGCTGAAGTTCTTGTACAACGAACTACTTCCAAGTTTTTGGGAAAGGCTATAACGTACATCTATAAAACACTTACTCTCTCCCAGAATTACCTTTTCTGCCACTTCTTTAACCTGCATTGACACCTATTACACCATGTCTGCAACATGGATAATCGGTTGACAAAGCATAGGCACATGCACAATATTATCGAGTCTAATATGAACCAGAAACATTACGACATTATTATTATATATGATAGAAACCTTTGATTTGTAGAGGCACAGAAACGTATATATACTTACCACATTGAGCCCTTGTAAAAAAAAACCAAGTAAGAGCATGTAAAGTAAAGCGAAACTGAGTAATTCTCTCCAAATCGGGGGGGGGGGGGATAGGGGTAGAAGCCTCCACTAATCGCCACCCT
The DNA here is from genome assembly GCA_001188425.1 of Eucidaris tribuloides. Classification (NCBI taxonomy): domain Eukaryota; kingdom Metazoa; phylum Echinodermata; class Echinoidea; order Cidaroida; family Cidaridae; genus Eucidaris; species Eucidaris tribuloides. Next base: position 60,245 of record JZLH01S0316888.1, read on the forward strand.
TGCCCCCTGTAGTGCCCAGAATGCAGACTTTTGGTACCCCTCCCCCTCCCCCCTTCAAAATGAAAAATACAGAGCACGACAGGATTCAGTTGACGCCAGCACGCAACTGCCTGACCGCCCGCGCCTGACCTCCGACATTGTTGCTTCCAACATCGATGACTCAAATCTGTGCATTGCAGATGTGCTATGTTGAAAGCTATGATTTTGAAGGCATATGCAATGCGATGCTATTATGTTCACCATGATGAGTGTTCCGCTAAAACATACAACCCAAGCCTATTTTGAAAAACAAAACACTGTATACGTACGTGGAATTAGGGCCGTTCCGCGAATATTTTGGTGGCTTGGAATTTACTATAGTCTGAACAGGAGCAGTCACAGCAAGATCAGATGCTGTTTCAATCTTTTCGCCTTTATTAGCTCCGCTGGATGTGCTATTATATATGGCTCGATCGTGACCAATAGCATTGATTTCTGCTTGTGTAACAATACAATGATCTAACTCAGTTGAATTAGTCAGCAATGCCAGGTTCTTTTCTTTTTCTTTTTGTTTGTCAAGATCTGAGTCCGGGTACATGTCATCATGAGAAGAATAAATCAATTATTCCGTCACTAACTTGTGACACAGGAGGCAAGAAAAAGCTATAATTGAGTAAACCCAGCCATCCATAATCGGCGTGATTGCTATGGACGCTGTCGAGGTTCTGCTGAGTCGATCATTAGCAGGGCAAGGAATGCCATTTTGTGAGCTGAGCATGCATGGTATCCAACTCCAGATGAAGGACTTTTATACACATCCGGAAAGCTACAAATCTATGCTTCCATCTAGCATATTCCGATTTTGGGCACATACACCGTACCACTCTTCTGGTAAGTTTGACCGTGAAGTATATTCGTCGTATAATCGTTGATACGCCTTTCATTACCCTGTTACATGGACGTAACCCATGTATCCTGGACACATAGGCATACATGTGCAGTGACCAATACCTGTTCATTGTTGGGCATTGCATCGTTTAGTTTAGCTCATGTTAAATATAGATTGCGAAAATACGTTCCTCTTGAAAGATCATTATAACTAAAAACTCCGTATTACACCCTGTACTCGTATTACTCGGTTTCGTAGCGCATATACATGCTAATAATACATGGCGATATGTGTCGTTCTCCTGTCTGGCACATATGCCACAATTCTATTTCGGCGCAATTTTGCGCATAGCGAGTAAACAGAACATGCATACAATTATTACAGTAGCAGTTTTTAGTTACTTCTATCGGTGAGTTATTTCTGTACTGTAGTCGGTGGTTCTGTCGGTTGGCACAGACGTGTTATAAGGCTCGATCACACGGAGCAAAGGCGTGTGTCCTCACAAAAATCTACGGAAGTTATATATTAGTTGATGTGGGTTTTCTGAGGGTTTTTGATTCAAAAATGATAAAAATAATTGTAACGAAGTCTGACTAAAGCAATGTGGTAGAACATCATTTGAATATGACCTATCAGAATTTTCCGTGCATTGGCGTCTTAGTTTCTACCATGGCATTTGTTGTTGCGGTTTGGTGAGGATTGGCGAACAGTCCGTAGTCAGATATTTCGGCTATTCATTACTTATTTATATTATTTTCAAAAACAATAAAATGAAATATAGACAATTTTCTGAAGTTATTTCTCTTTTTTTATTCTTCACTCAGTTTTTTTTTGCTTTTTCCCCTTATTGTTTTCTCTGTTTCCTTTCCTTTCTTTTTTTTTAACGAGGATTACTTTATTATTTTTTTTGATTCTTCTTTTTTTCTCCTGTCCTCTCTTTTTCTTCTTCTTCTTATTTTTCTCTTTCTTTGTTTTGTATTATTTAATTGTTTGTTTTTCTTTTTCTTTCTCTCTCTCTCTTCTTCTCGTTATTGGGGAGAAGTTTAATATTAGAGTAGCACTTTCTATATATATTTCTAAAATATTTGACTGAAAAAATAACGTTTGTTAAAACATTTCTTGAAACAAACAATATCACGTTTTATTTTGATAGCTCTATTCTCTTCACTGTCCTCATCGTCTGTCTCCTCTATTTGTTCATTCTTATTTACATTCTTGTTTTTAATTCAGATATGGACTTATCCTATTTTTGGATCATGACGAAAATAACGCTGTGCCTACAAGATCGCCATTATCAGGCGTTGCATGTAACTCGACTTTGCGCCATCCATGGTAGTGACCAGAGAGCTCCAGTGATCGACAAAAGAGGTACACAGTTCATTGAGATGGAAAGAGTCGCTGAGAAACTTACTAAGTTTATGTTGAAATACTAATCACCAATTCAGAACATGTAAATACAGTTTATGTTACATCTAATTCTAAAAATAATATTGACCATCCGTGATTTGTATTGCTTGACACTTTTTTAATTGAATTTTGAAATTTGAACATGACACCCCATTCATGTTGTTGATGAAAGTGTATACGTGTTACCAGGTGTTACTTCGATAATGCATGGCCAGTTATTGCTGCTAACGGACACATAGGTAGTGAAATTATAACTGCATAGGTCCACCCTGGCGTAAAGTTGGTTTCAATAATGTTGCAGAACAATGAGAGAATAATATAATTGGAAGTTTGCGCGAAAACTCCACAAAGGATAGCGAGAGTTAGAAGTTTCAAAATTTCAATTTTGTGACGTCACATACGAGCAGCTCCCAATAATGTCATGTCATACTAACTCAATAAATTGCCACTTTTTATTAGTTCATAATCAAATGTGTGTTTTCATAGGAAGTGTGTATGAAATAATATTTTAACTTATATATTGATGTACACGGTAACAATCAATTTCAAATTTCTGAGAAAATGGCACTTTATTGGACATGTATATTACACGCAATGGCGGGAAAGCTGGCTCGCATGTGACTTCACAAATTTAAAACTTTATGTCATAATTTCTATTGTTGGTGGATTTTTCGCACAAACTTTTTAATACGATTTCTTCATTCGCTCCTCGACTTTTATATACAACCAACTTGATCATCAGGGTCGACCCTTGCCATTTTAAGGAATGGGTGTGCATACAACATTTATTTGCTCGGATTATCCCCATCGCCCCCCCCCAAAAGAATTTTGGAAATTTCTATTCCTCGAGTATCATAATCTAATAATCTATGTAGCGCGGTAATACATATCGTTCCAAATGTTCAAAACACTGTTGGTGTGGCTTTATTGGATGATTATCGTGGTTGTTTCGTCTAAGAACGAGACCATTGGCAAGCTGATTTAGATAATTTTTTGTCATAGGTGGCTTCGGAAAATGTGTTTTTGTTTTGTTTTGTTTTCTTCTTTTCAAATTCTTACATTCGACATCCATTATTACAAAACAGTAGCTCACATTCTATAATTCACAATGAACGTACCTTTTAACCATTCCTCCATACTTGATTTAAACGGTCAGTAGATCATCATGTTTTAAGCTTAGTTGTATGTTCATTTGGCCCAGTCTTCGTTTCACGCCCGTACTGAATATAACAACCAACTGACGTCGTACAGTCATTAAAAATAAAAATAAAAATCACAGGAATTACCTTTTCTTGCAGTGAATCACGGATTACCGTGATATTCTTCTCAAATTTACTCCTCCCTATGAAGTAAAATTGCAGCCCAATGTAGTCAGCTGAATTAGTAAATACCCCTATTTCTGATTAAGAAATCTATCGAAATTCAACCTTTTACCTAAAACACCCCCTTAGCAAATTGAACGTTTATCTAAGTATAATTTGCTTCCTACATGATAATTATAATACTCCAGAGTCCAAGACGCACCACCAAAAATCGCTTCGGTCAGGTCCAGTCTATACGACTCCTTATCAATGTAGTAGATGAACGCTTATTCATCCGGCTGCCACCCCGTTAACACAGTGTCATTCATATGCTGTTCTACGTCGATTACTTCAAGTAAGTTTTATCGGTAAATTTTAACAATATAGTAGTATACATAAAACGTTACCGAGGTGGAAGAACGCTCGATATCTTACAACGTGACATGTTCAGGGAGACCGAAAGAAACGTCTATTTACTACATCAAAGAAAATGGAAATTTCTACGATCTCGTTACGTACATGTACAGTTCTCAGTGTTGTATTGTTTGGAGACGCGATATTGAACGAAAGAAGTTCTGCGATTGACAGCTACGGAAGCACCCAAGTGTCATTCGTCTTCGACCGTCTCTTGACAGATAGTCGAGATATTTCATTCTTGTCAAGGTCGATCTAAGGCTAAATGACATGATTGGGGGTAAGTCCTCAACTTGGGTTGAAACTACTCTAGAATCAAGTAAACTATGCAAGATTCTCCTGTGAAAATGCTTGTAGTCAAACGTTATTATCTAAAATAAATCAATGTAGTATCACTGGTACCGAACCTGTCGTGTGGCTTCTTCGATGGGGCTTTATTTTTATCGTCCCCGATAAAATTAAGATAACCGTATATGTTCATGCTTGATTCTCCTTATAAGTAAACTAAATTACATAGAACCTCCTCCCGGTGGAGATCCAACTCCCTGCGCTAGTGTATGTTGGTAATCATCCTCAACTCATTTTGGTTCTTGAGCGCATTTTCAAGTGTTCCCAATCATGTCACTAACCTTTCAGGCATTTATTATGTCGAACATATCAACATTGTATGTCGACAATGGGGACATAAGTTTTCTGCCAAGTCGATCTTTTCTTATGAAAAAGGTTATTGATTTTCAGTTTTCAACTACATATATGGCGTGTGCGATAAATATGCGAGAACGTAGAACACAAAAGCATCATCCGTAACCCAAAATACAATTTTCCAAAAACTAATACAATAAAGTTGAGCCATAAACTAATGATAAACAATCATGAAATTTAGGCTATTTGTGATTGATAATATTGCTGCCAGAACGCAATTCTATCAGTATATTCACTACTTTCTGGTATGATCATGCTAATCGGTTTTCGTCCATATCAAACGGAAGACGCTAAATCCAAAAGCTTTGGTGATGAAACCACGTCATTTCAGAAATAACATTTCCAGAGAATTGAGTAAAATGACATCTGAGAGGAAACTAAATCAACAACACGTACGAATATAGAACTTGATGAACTGTGCAGTTTTAATGCGATACTCTTAAGTTCCGCCTTAAGCGCATACAGGCCTTTCAACGTACAGTATGGAAACTAACATTGGGGAATGATGTTATCTAATCAAATACATGAAATATTTTGCACATACTTGCCTGTTATTGCCAGGAAAGAATTCTACACGCGATCGGCTGAACTATTCTCTCCACATCATCTGCAATATGTCGTGTTTTTGTTTAAGTGGTCAGAGAAGCATTCTTTTTCCAACAATTATGATACCGTGATCAATTGATTTTGAGTAATTTAGTTGGATCCTGCAGCCATTTCCAAGGCAATGTCCTTTCCGCCAAATTGCCAAGTTTCAAACGTCGCGGTCATCGAACACCGAGATATTCTCGCGGTACTCAGGTGCCCACATTATAGCAAACAAAACCGCAATGGATATCGGGAGATTGTATGCTCACATTGTCTTCTTATTCTATGACGCCCGTAACGCGAGAATATTTCGGGTGTTCTGATGAATCGACTGGAGTTGAAAAAAATGAAATTTCATCAAATTTACACTTGTTTGAGAAAAATAGCCTGAGATCCAAACACCTCAATCAAAAATCAATGATCATGGTATCATTTATCGGAAAAAAAGAATTTCTAACGCCATGAAATTAAGTCCATCCCAATGTCATTTTGTCGATGATGTTGAAGACAATTAACGATTCGCAAGTGTACATTCTTTCTGGCCACCCTGTATAATGCTAATGTACATGTAATCTTCTTTGTATAGCTCAACGCCGTTTCGGACGGTCCACGCGAGGTCTACCCGCCCTTATCGCTTGTGGAGCCGAGTCGGATTTTACAATTTTCAAAGTATAATCATGATGTCAGCAAGATGAAAGGCTGGGGAAGTTCTTCTTTCATAACATAACAATGACGGGTAAGTTATCTTCAGTAGCCCACATTTTTGGCTTGTCTCTGGCTGTCTGTTCCGAGAGACCGGAGACCGATTAAACTGCGATTTATTGTGAAAACATGTCATATACATTAGTGGATTGTCTGGATCAGAATAATGATGATGATGATGATGATGATGATGATGATGATGATGATGATGATGATGATGGTGATGATGATAATAACGATGATAATTATGATATTAATGATGATAATAAGGATGATGTCACCTGTTACCGGGTGATTGCTTGGCAAAATACAGATATGTGTTGCTGCCGTTACGTGATGTACTAGTATATATCACACGAGAGAGGAGGAGTAAAGATGCTTTGGGTATATTGGAAAACTATTGGTAGCCCATTTTATCAAGGCGTTGTTCCAGTCTGCATCGAATTAAGTAAACTTGTTAAAAAAATCGCCCTGGAATGGGGGAGGGTGGATTTAGTTGTTAGATTGCCGATTCATCTATAGCGAATGAGGAAATACATGCACATGAGATGATTGACTTGAATTATGAAAAAAAGGGGGAACGACAGTCGATTTTCCAAAAAAAAAAATGATAATAATAATCACGAAAGATGATAATTTTATTTACATCTTAGCCAGAAAACACACTCCTGACATTTTTTTTTATTCATCCCAGCTCACGTGTGGGACGACATACACGAGTTTACCCGTGATGTCGGTTGGGATGTTTTCTTCAGTCTGAACGCACTGCTACGAAACGGAACGAAATGGGATCCAACGAATGCCATCCAACTTATCGATTACACGGTAAAACGCGGCTACAAAACCACATGGAGTCTTGGAAATGGTAAGTTAAAATAATGAAAGAATGAAAAACACTAACCTAATTAAATGGGCCTGACTATTCAAGACTCACTTAAAGTCTTGAAGTAAAGTAATACTGAAAGCAATCATCACTTATGATGAAATCATTCCAAAATCAAGTACAATGTTTAATGCATCTGCTGTGAAAATTTTGTGGTCAAATATTTTTCCCTTGTCATACAATTGCTACCAGAATTTGCTGTCACATGCAGATTTTACATGTAGTTTTGTTTGGGTTCAATTTCTATCGTGGTTTAATTAAAAACTGATATATATGCATGTTTGGTTCTTCTCAAGTAAGCAAGTTCAAGACGAATTCATCCAGCCTTTATATATACTCTGGTCAGAATAATTGTAGTTCTTGAGGCATTTTTGTCTGCGATTGTTGGAGATATTAGGAAGACAATTTTCCTTTCACGAAACCATGACATCTCCCACGACAATCGTTATTGATGGTATGATGTTTATGAACTCGTACGTCTTTATCATAAAGAGTATGATGACTTGCAACATTCTGTAAGGTGTATTTCACCACAAACTGATATTATGAACAAATGTTTAATTGAAAGTATGAGAAACGCATTTTTCGTAATTAAGTGATAAGGCATCACCCCCCCCCCAAAAAAAAAACCCTGCAAGACGACTTATTTCCAAATGACGATTTTTTTAAAGGCAAACGACAAAATTGAAAATAGCATTTACACGCTCCGCTCCCCTCTTAGACGAAACTGAAGTGAAAGTCGACGAAATCTTATGAAATAATAACGAAAACCTTCAACTAGCTGTGTGTTTTCGAGAAATTACAATTTCTTCAGGGCCCATTTCGTATTGAACGTGTATACCAATTCACATAGTTTGCCAAAGTTTTGTGGATTATGTTTTATTATTTTATACCAAGTTGCAGGGATGATACACTCTAACAGGGATGATACAGTCATTAACTGGAATGATACAATTACAAGGATTTGAAATAAATCCTGAACGACTGTGGTTAGGACCTATGATTTGTATCTTTACATTTAAGTTTTAAAGATTTAAATTTTCAGCATATGTGACTTAAATATAAATCGTTAAGATATAAATCTAAATCCAAATATCGATTGGCCCCAAACTACAGTCAATCAGGATTTATGTAAAATCCTTGTAATTCAGAGTGTAAGTTTTTGAACCTGTATCATTTTTTTCACCATTGTTTCCTTCTATTCGTGTATCAGAACCAAATGGCTTTGTGAGAAAAGCGAACATATCGGTAACTCCTGAGCAGCTGGCCGACTCATTTCAGATGTTGCGAAATCTCATGAGCAGTCGGCCGTCTCTTCGCAGTGCTGTCCTCGTCGGGCCCGATGTCTCTGCTCCCAAGAAAGCCAAAAGTAGCACATTAACGAGTACAAGCACGTATCTCGATGAGTAAGTCTACATCTTTGTATACCGTGAGTCTCAAAAAAATGTGCAAGTGAAAGCGCCCTTTTTGGCAATTATGAAACACTGTTGTTACGTAAGGGTTACACCAACGTCATGGGCAAAGTCTCAGCTTTCAAATGCCGTTTGTTTTGTTCAATTCGCTTGTTTTAATCTTGATATATGTTTAGTTAACAACGAAAGGGTGAAATTACAAATTTACTACTTTTATATGGAATGTAGGAAAGTGGCCCAATTGTGATTTTACACTTTTGAATTTGATCATGCATATTTCAAGATTAAAACAAGCAACTGAAAGCAACTAACAGTACTTGAAACCTAAGACTATGCTCTTGACGTTGATGTAAGTATCATGCCACAAGAGTATTTCATAAGTGCCAAAGAGGGCATTTTTTCACTTGCACATTATTTTGGGACGCAGTGTACACTGCAAAAACATGGGTTTTACATTTTTTATACGTCCGTTTTCTACCTTGGAGTTGCCAAATATATATAGCAGAAGTGGTGTTATAATTCAATACTGTAAGTGTTATTCAAAAACCAAATGAATTGCCTCAATCTTAAAGGTGAATGGCATGATTGAGAGTAGTCCTCAACATGGGGCAAAACTATTCTAGAATCAAGTTAACTGTGCAACGATTCTACTATGAAAATCTTGTGGCCAAAAGTGGACTCATTTTAAAAAGTACTACTATCAGAATGCCTTCAGACCGACAAATTTGTTGTGTAGCTTTCTATGGGATTAATTTCTCTCGAGCCTCGAAAGAAATTATGTCCGGGAATGCTCATGCTTGATTCTCCTCAAGTAAACAATTTCGAGATAAATCCTTCCAGCAAGGAAATAATCTCCTACTGGTGTATAGACTCATATATCTTTCAACCAGTTGGATAAGGATTGTAGATGTATTTATATTTCACCCTTTCATGTCACTGGCCTATAACAGGTTTTGAAAAGTAACACCTCCCTGGTATCTACTTGGCAAATGTGTATATGTGT